>FIZU01008989.1:0-10821 GCA_900064475.1 Pseudococcus longispinus
AATGCGAAACCCTCAACTCCCTTATTTTACGAGTAAAACCATCCCTACCCCTTATACATACAAACGAAATTATGGCAATTCTTTCTGCTATACGTTGAGGTTAATGAAATTCCTAAATTATATGAATACCCTAATACCTCATAGGATTATTATGTAGCTGCTGCAAAGATTTTTTGTGTGATTTTATCCCCTCCTCCCCACCCTCCACCACGTACATTTCTCTCTCAACAAGAAAGAAATTTACTCTTTATATCAAGTTTTTTAATGCATTTCGAAATAAGGGGTAGGGATGGTTTTACTCGTAAAATAAGGGAGTTGAGGGTTTAGCATTGTCATTTTGGAAGTGGAGTGATGTTTTAATTGCTATTATAGGGAAACCGAACTGAAAATAACCATATTGCAATTTAAAAAAGGCATGTGATTTAATTTGTCGTAAGGGGGGAGGGACCTAAATATGAAGTGAGGGGGAGAGGAAATTATTTTCAAGATTTTGGCTCAAGTACAATGCATTATTCCGAAAACTGAATGAAAATGACTAAATTGGAGCTGAAAATGGATGTTTTTTAATTTGTCATAAGGGGGGTGGAGCCTAAATATAAAGTGAGGGGGCAAGGAAAATACTTTTGAGATTTCGGGTGTAGTACAGTACATTATTCCGAAAACCGGATAAAAATTACTAAATTACAGCTCTAAATGGGCAATCTCGAAAAATCAAACAGGGGGGTGGGGCCAGGATGCAAAATGTTGGGAGGGGAAAAATTCATTTTTCAAACTCTGGGATAACTAAATAATATCAATAGAAAAAAAAATCACAAAAATAACTAAATTACAGGTCGAGATATTGTATCATGAATTTCGAGGGAGGTGGGACCTAAATTTATGGTGTGAGGAGAGGGGGAAGTAATTTTTTCCGTTAAAATGCTTCACTTTTAGGAATTTTGCGTTAAATTTAATCTGATAACGAAGTTGAATGGTGTTTGATAAATTCTAAAAGGGGGGTGGTACCTGAACCCAGGGGGGTGGGTGTGGGAACATTCGTTTTTTTTAATCAGTGATACATGTACTTAATAAAAATGCAATGTTCCCACGTTCACCAAAAAGTACTCACGGGACCAAAATTTCACCCTTTGGAGCCCCCCTGTGAGGGCCCCCAGGGACCTAGGGTTGGGAACATTGCATTTTTTTATCGAGCACATCCGTAAGTACATGAAACAAGCAAAACTTTTTATTCACCTTGAAAAAAATTTTTTTTGAACGATAATCGGGTATAGAATCTAGACTAGTTTAATAAATTATCATTTATAAGTACTAATATTGGACTGGTTGTAGAATAACAAAATTATGAATATGTATGAGGAAAAGCGTATCAAATCATAAAACTTGTGTCTAGATTAGAAAAAAAATC
The DNA here is from genome assembly GCA_900064475.1 of Pseudococcus longispinus. Classification (NCBI taxonomy): domain Eukaryota; kingdom Metazoa; phylum Arthropoda; class Insecta; order Hemiptera; family Pseudococcidae; genus Pseudococcus; species Pseudococcus longispinus. The sequence continues at coordinate 1,406 of FIZU01008989.1, forward strand.
TCGTTTCGCGACGACTCTCGCTTCATAAGACATTGTATACTTCTGCAGCTCACTCAATGCACATTCGTTTGCCGAATCTTGTAGCGATGTTGCGACTCCGCGTATTCGTATTCGTATGTTTAACATTGCTCGTAACATTTTTAAAATGTATTTCGACTCATCGTATCCTGGCAGTTTCTCAGTTCGTGCCGTACAGTCATTTCAAAACATTGGAACCTACTTTTTTGGAATTAGCCAAACGTGGACATCAGATCACAGTGGTATCGAATTATCCCCAAAAAACACAGATTGCCAATTATTTCGATGTCGACTTTACATCATGTAATGCAGTCTCCTTCGCGAATGTGAGCATCTCAGATCTTTCATCCAAGTACGCTTCGTCGAGATTATTTCCCATTCTGAGTGCGTTCTACAAAACCATCATTTCTTCGGAATGTTACTTGAAGGTGGACTCGTTCCGGGAAATCTTACGATCCAATCAGACCTTTGATTTGGTGATGATAGAATATTTCCATACAAGATTGTACGATATTTTGGGGCACGTGTTCAAAGCACCGGTCATTCATATTGTCAGTTATCCAATTTTACCTCCTTGGATATCGCTCGATTATGGTAATCCTCAAAACCCATCGTATATTTCCCATTCTATGGCTTCGTTTGATCGAAAAATGGCCTACGTGGAGAGACTTCAAAATACCATCGAGTTGTGTATCATGTTGTTGGTCGATAAGTTCTTTTATTCGAGGAAATCGCAGGAATTCGCTTATCGTTATTTTGGATATGGTGTTCCAGCTCTGGAAGAGTTGACGAAGAAAGCGTCTCTCGTGATGGTTAATTCGCATCATTCGTTTAGTGGTCCTCGGCCAATGGTTCCCAATGTTATTGAAATTGGTGGCATTCATATTAAGCAAGCCAACGTTGTACCGCAGGTAATTTTTTTGGATTGAGAAGTCGTGGTCGGTGTGATGATAGAATTGTGTTGAAAAATCGAAGAAAGGGCTGTGCGGATAGTGGAAATGATAATTCGTAACAAGTTTGATATTGCATCTAAGGTTAATTAATTTTGAATGAATTTAAAAGCAAGGTCCTCGTTGCGACGCATTTCATTTCCTCAATTACTTAATTCGAGAAGCCTTGTGACAGTGGCCCTCTTTACATAATGCAGGCCCGGTTTTAGGATTCTTTCCAGGGGGGTGATGTAATAAGTTTTTCCAACTCACAAATTTTTATCAAAGTAGTGGCGTAGCCAGAATTTTTTCAAGGAGGGGGCCAAGATTTGAAATTAGTGTTGAGAGCTGGGTCTCAAACTGGTCTCCTGGAGCTGCCTCCGGAGGGGATTCTAGGAGTCCCCTCCAGAGATGGGAAGCATCTAGAAATGCGGAGGTGGAGTCGGAGTGTGTTCAGAAAATTCCGGAGGGAGATGTGGTGGTGGAGGTGCTAGACATCTCCCCTCAGTAGTCCCTGGTTCTACATTATTCCTGGTTGATGCTTCAAAATTGTCCCTTCAAATCCTGAAGTCGGCAAACATGCATACACGTATGTACTTTGGGTGGCTGCAGGCGGTGCACTGCTACCGGAACACCCTGTAGCTAATAATGTTATTTTTTGAGATATTCCATTCAAAATTAACATTTTGAGCTTTGTGTCTCAAAATTAGGTTATTATTGCTATTTAAGCATCAAATACCAATTTTTGTTTTACATTTAATTTGAGCTGAGGCTAAAGCATGGAATCTTGTGTGATTTTCAAGATGAAGTATGAATTCCCTCTTAATTTGAATTAAAAATGTCATTTGTATGACTTTTTGAGCATTTAGATTAAAGCTTTTTTATTGTGGATATTTTCTAGGCGCTAGTAGTGTTAATTCATTTTTTATGATTTTTTGTGAACATATTGGGAAGTGGTGGAAAAGATTATCTATTTGTAGTTTGACACGGATGAAAAATTTTACGGGCCCTTTTTTCGTGATCTTCACTGAAAAAGAAGGGGTAATATTTTTTCCAATGTTTTAATCGTCAAGGGGAACTTGAAAAAATTGAAGAGGCTACGAACGTACGTTGAGAAAAAGGTCATCGTGAAAATGAACATTTATGTGCATCGAAAACTAAAAAGAAATTTTCATGTTCAGTTTTTTCCCCGACATCGAAATTGAATGAGGTTGGTAACATTTAGTTGAAAAATCATGTGTCCATAGCACCTTCAATTTTGAAAGTTAGCAAAATATTTTCGAGGTCCTTATACCTCTCATCGTGGGGATCAGGAGGACTTGCAATCTATTCAATTTTGACGATTTTTCGCGTTTTCGCTTCGTAGCGCCTTCAATATGAGAGGAAGGCAAAATTTGTACATAACTTATTTTCTAGATCTTGATTATTACTACTAAAAAGGTTATGTATGAATTTTTCCTATCTGCAATATTGAAGGCGCTACAAAGCAAAAACACTAAAAATCGTCAAAATTGAGGAGATTTCTCGTGACACCTTTCATGTATGTTCGCATGGAATTAAGAGTACTTAGAAATCTTCTGATAATGCTTCCTTCTTGAGATAGTATAGAAAACTAATCGTATAGATACACACTCGTATCATCGTGTGATAAGAAGTTTTTCAAAGTTGAACAACTGAACAATTGAAAATTCGTTGTATGAAAATTTGTTCGTCGAAGGTTTGTACATACGAAGAAATTTCGATTAAAATGAATTTGTCAACGCTCGTTATTATTTTTATCTCATCGTATTCGTCTTGTTTCGGTTCGCGTATCCTCGTCGTAATTGATTCAAGATCATTTAGTCATTTCGCGATAGTCAAACCTTTGGCGATAGAATTAATCAAACGTGGTCACGAATTAACATTGATATCAAATCATCCTCTGGGAAGTGAAGTAACCAATTATACTTTCTTCGATATTACTTACTGTCATGCAAAAAAGATGGGAACAATGTCTGTGTCCAGTTATCATTTGATGAACGTCTTCGATAATTTACAATTACTATATGGCTCTCTTCAAAGTTTCGAGTGCTTTTTCAAATCAACCCGGTTTCAAGATTTTTTAAAATCTGGACAGAAATTTGACCTAGTTCTAGCCGAATATTTTATTTCGAGATTGTTCTCCGCGTTCGGTTTCATTTTCGAGTGTCCTATTGTAATCTACAGTGCGTGCATGTTGTTTCCGTGGGTGAGTGAAGATCTCGGTAATTCGTATAATCCGTCGCATATTCCCAATTTATTGGGAAATAGTGCCTCGAAAATGGAATTTATGGATAGATTTCGAAATACTGTACAAGTTACGAGCACCATGATCATGTACGAATTGATTTTCAACTCTAAATCACAACGATATATTGATCAATATTTTCCACCTTCAGTACCTAATGTGAGGAAACTCATGAAAAATGTATCAGTTGTCTTGGTCAATACTCATAACTCGTATTTTGGAGCCTTTCCTCAAGTACCTGGAATTGTAGAAATAGGAGGGATTCATATATCAGAAGCGAGAAAATTACCTGAGGTAATGTGTATATGTAAAGTAATATATCCACTTATCGCGTCGGTGGTATTTAAACTCGACAAATGGTTTATTAATGGTTAATAAATTGCTTCGTTGGTGAAGTAATCGTACGTATGATAATGAGGATTGGCGTTGGACACCTGTTATTATTTCTTTCGAGTGTTTATGGTGCTTATCGTGTATGTGTGCACTATCGCGTGCCAGTGCCAGCTCAAGTCATTCGTGTAAGTTACGCACGTGCTACTAATAGGACTTGTTACTTATTTTTGAGTCTTTGAAGATGCCGATGACAAGCAAATGCGAGGAATAGGGCTGAGCTGGTTGATGAAACGTTGTTTGAATTTGTCTATTTACTGGGGAATTCTTTTCCTTTGAGGGGATTTTTTGAATATATCACCATTAAAAAAAAAATGTTTGTGGTAATTTTTACCGAAGCATTGAGGAATTTAATTCAGTGTGCTGTTTTGATCATTTCGACTTGCTTTGAGCTGTACTTCTTTCAATTATCTATTTTCGGACGTCACAACGTCATTATATTAATTTGAGACCAAACTCAGATTTGTTGAGTTTTTTGAGTCCAGAAGTAGAAAAACGACTTTTGAATTATTTTGAGCAAAAAATGAAACTATTTTAGTAAGAAATCAAGTCGATATGACTTTTTGAGCCCTGAGGCTGTGAATATTGATTGTTTTGAGCCGAAACTTGAATTTTTGTACTTTTGAAAAATTTGAGCTAAGGACTTTCGTATAGTGGTTTGAGCATTACAGCTCCATGCATAATTTTTAATTCGATTTGAGCTGAAACATGGATGTAGCATGGTTTCCCCATTTCTTTGTATCTAATCTAAAAAGAACTGACTTGAATCGAGTCAAAAATGAGCAGTAATGATTTTTTGAGCTCTTGAGCTAAAAATATTTTTTCGATTATTTTGAACAAAAACTTGAGAGTTCGTTGAATTTTCAATTTTTTATCCAAAAATGAATTCATGAATGGATATTTGAGCATCCAATATTATCATTTTCGAGATAATTGAGCTAAAATTTGGAATTTGCTACATTTTGAACTCTTCAGCTCAAAATGGACTTACTTTCGTATGATTCCTTGAGCATCCAAAAGGAAGTAAGCATTTCGGCGTAATTTGAGTCAAAAGTGTACTTTGTAGGACTTTTCGAACATCTCGACAAAAATGATCAATCAGACTACGAATAAAAATGAACAAAATGTGCTCAACCCTCCAACCCCCCCAACGATTCTAAATCGTAGATACTTTTTTGAGCTCTGGTTTTGTGGGTTCATTAGTTTGGAAACGTAGAATAAAAAAAATCACGAAAATTGTCAGAAATGTTGAAAAAATTGTTAATTCATTATGAAAATTATATAAAAGCAAGGTATAGAATATAGATAGTAAAAAAGTCATGAAAATTGTCAAAAAAAAACACAAAAATCAGTATAAATATTGAAAAAATGATCAAATAGTCATTAAAACCGTCGAAAAAATCGTTATAATTATTTAAAATTTCATAAAAATCGGTACAAATGTTGTAAAAACTGTCAAAAAATCATGAAAATTGTCAAAAAAAAGTCGTTAAAAATGTTGAAAATTCTCCAAAAATCAATTCGAATATCGTAAAAACAATAAAAAAGTAAAGCTGAAAATATCGTCAAAACTAGCAGAACTTTCGTTTTTGTAATTTTTTAATGCTTTTTATGCAACTTTGAACAATTTTTGCATTGTTTTCGGCAATTTTTATGATTATTTGAAGAATTTTTACGATTATCTTAATGATTTTTTTGAAAATATTGGAATTTGTAATATTTTAATCGGTTTTTCAACACTTTTCTATGATTTTTTTAATGAATATTTCTACAATTTTCATATTTACGACCTTTTTTACGCGGTTTTTATATTTTTGCGAAAATTTCGAAAATTTTTGACAATTTGCAATTACATTTCCGATTATTTTTATGACTTTTGACCTTTTTTACAATTTTTGTGCAGATTTTTATGAAATTTTGAACAATTTTGAACGACATTTTCAACGGTTTCATGGGTGATTTTTTTTTCATCATCTTTATTGTGTTTTTCAACGATTTTTAAGGAAATTTCAACAATTTTTACAATATTTTAATTATAGTCAACGAAATGTGGAAATTTCAAATTTTTATTGATAAATTTTGTCATTTTAAATCTGATATAGCTAATTTAATAAAAATTAAAAAGTCAGTAAACTTTTTGACAGTCAATAAAAACTATATTTATTTCAAAATCAAGCATAAAAAATCAGCTAAAATCAGTTTTTTTTTATGATTTCTATTGCATCTCATTATAATGTCAAAATCAGAAAGTTGGCTTTTTTCTTCTTCCTTCAAAATTTGTAATATTTTTTTTTCTGAAAAAATTGTGCAACTTCGTTGTGGCGAAATTTAAAAAAAATGTTAGATTATGTTTTTTCAATTCGTTGGCCAAAAAAATTAAAGATTTCAAAAAAAAATCATTGATCACTGAAAATGGTCTATTTTTAAGGTTTTTATGTATGTACTTGAATAATTTCGATTTAAACTGTCTATTAGATCAATTTATTTCCTATAAATTTTATCCTATGAAAATTTCACCTAAATTTTCGAATATTTTTAGAAAAATAAAAAATTGACGAAAATACAGAATTACGAGTATATGGACAATTTGATAGGAATGACTCCTATTATCATCAGATCAATATTTTAAGAACTTTTTCGTGATTTTTTAAAGATCTGTACTTTGTAGAACTTGTAGAGATGAAGTATATAGGTAGGCACGAATTATTCTATTGATAACATAATCTAATTCTCAATTACCCACGATAAGAAAAATCTGAGCAGTATTGCCACAACTACCTAATCTACCTCGTTTAATAACAACTTCTTCTATTTATTTTGAGATGAATTTTTTGCAGTTTTCCTGCATTCGTGTAAATGGATTTTTCCATTTGAGAAAAAAAATTCTCGGAAGCTATTCGTTGAATTTTTACGATCTTCGTTAATAATGTTATACCTTCGTGTTACGTATTCACGTTAAATACGTGTGACTTAAGAGTAATTTATCGCTCGAAGCAATCGTCTAATTTATTCTTAAAAATGTTGGTTATTCGTTAACACTTATTAAAACTTACCCATCTGTGAAAATGATCGATAACCATCTTGGCTACTCTGGCACAGAAGAAGCCAAATAATTACCCAGACCTAGCTCATCGTTTAGAATTGCACCTACCGACCTATATACAAATGGTCGGCTCACACCGCAAAGCTCGACCGTGAAAAGTTAACAAATATTTAGGCTCATTTGTCATTGCTCGATGATGCGTTATGGATGGTTAAATTGTTATAATGTTGCGTCGTTTAAAGTAAATATCATTTTAGTATCACCGGTTAATTTTTTTTTAATTACCAGATAACATTTACAAATCGGATTTTTTTTTCGATCGAAGTACGAACACATTAGTTATCTGACGTTCGGTGTTTGGCAACACCGTTTAGATCTAATGGCACTCGGTCAAAAAAAATTTATCGTAGTGTTAACTAAATATATTGTGCTATCTGTTCGTCGTTCGGTTCGAATCACGTGTTCGTAAACATGCAAATTTTCGCGTCAATTGCGTTTTTAATTTCGGTTCTGGAGTTTGGCGAAGGTGCCAGAATCCTGGGTGTGTTTCCTCATCATGGTCTAAGCCACTTCATGATGTTCGAGCCACTCATGCTGGAGCTGGCTCGAAAAGGACATCAGGTCGTTGTTATCAGTAAGCATCCGCATAAAGAAAAGGTGCCCAATTACGAGCACGTCGATGTGAACAACGATGCACCGATGTATACCAGTAATCTTCCATTTACTATATTTAAACGAGTGCCAGTCAGCCTGAGCGAAGATTTGGAGGCTTTGTATATGTACGTATTATGTACTCGTACCTATAACCGTCGTCGTCGTGTTTATTATTCGAATTTATGTGCTACCAAGGATGCTAAATATGAGTTTGTTAAACGTTATTCAATTTAGGTCGCAGGCTGTAGGTAGAGCGGTGTGCGAAGTTTTTTTTTCAATGGGTTCGAGTACTCTGTGTGGTACAAAATGTTAGGTACTTGTTGAAAAATTGCTCGTGGTTAGTCGACGATGTGATTTGCATATGATTCGAAGGTTATCTAAGAATGATGCGAAAAAGTTTATTATCTATTTAATCGATTATATGACTTGAAAAAAGCTTAAGTATCGATAAATTGACGAGAGTTTTGAATTTTAATTTACAATTTCGAATAATTACGATTTACTATAGTTTGATCGAATTTTACGACAGTTCCATAATTGTAAAAAAATAGATGGTAGGACATGGTGGGATTGAGGGGGGATGAAATTAATGATTTTCCCACTCCATCGTGATAATAAAAATGTGAGAAAGTATTAGGAATTCATTTTTATGAAATTTTTTTCCAATAAGTATGTGAATGGTAGTGAATTTAGTATTCGTAATTGAAGGGGAATAGTTAATTTCTGATTGTTCAGAACTTTGGCTCCTCTATTACGAAATTATTTGTATATTTTCGTACGTCAAAAAGAATCAGCTTCGTAAAAATGAGTAGACTACGTTATCGTCTAAATGTTGCCATATTACTTTATTGAAATTGTAATAATGTTTTACTATTCCGAACGAATATGTAGATGCTAGTTACCTGTGAGTGTGTGCGTTGTATGTATGATTAATTTCTACTTATCAGTAGTTTATCATTTTTTAATTTCTTTTTTTTTTGCTAAAAAAAAGTTGTAAAGGTACGAGTAGATATAACTCGACTTATAGGAAAATTAATTTTACCTTCGAACTGATAATACTACTGATAACAGTGAAGTGTATGAATGAGTTGAAAATAGTTTTCGAAAAACAATGACCCGGTTTTTTTCATGTACAAATCAATATTTACAATCGAAAAATATACTTTTTCAAAAATACACAAATTTTTCCTGTGGTCGGACAAAAAAATACATGTACTTGAAGTAATGTAAATGTCCAGCAAAGTCCTTCTTGATTCGTTGGTCTTCCTTGTAGCTTCACAAACGAGGAAAAAGTGAAAAATTTCGAATTTATATATGAGATAATTTGGAATTTTTTTGAAAAGCGAAAAAAATGCCATAAATATAGACATATTTTTTATATTGCATGAAAAAACATTAAGGGAGCAGAAAAAAATTAATTAAAATTTTTTTCTTTTAGCACTCACCATCCCTTGACAAGTTCCACCCCCAATACAACTTTTGAGCAATCTTTGAAAATATTGTAAAAATTACTGAAGTATTGTAAAAATTGTTGAAATTTTGGTGAAATCCATTGTATTTGTAAATCTGATAGAAATAGTAAAAAAATTATGAAAATTGTCAAAAATGACATTAAAATGTCAATCATTTTCATAAAAATCATTTAAATATTTTTTAAAAAGACTAAAAACTGAAAAGATGCCGAAAATGTTGTTAAAATTGTAAGAGTTTCGTAAACAGTTGTAAAAACATTGCAAAAATGGTCGAAAAATCATTCAACTTATGGAACACGTAGTTTAAATCATCGAAATAAAAAACTGTGAAAAGGGAATGAAAGTCAGGGCTGGAATAAGCTCGGGGCAGCCCCCTCCTACTTTCACCTGAAAAATTAGTCGTTTACTTGGGAATTTGAACTTTGAGTTGGAAAAACTGTAGCTTAAGGTGAACAATCACAACTGAAGATTTTTGAGAGAAAACCGTTGGGAAATGACGAAATTCAAGCTTTTGGACAGTGTTTCAAGAGCGGAGCGGGAGCGGGAGCGAGGAGCGAAAGGAGCGCAGGTTTTCCATAAGAGCGGAGCGGGAGCGGGAGCGAAGTTTGCAAAAAGTCAAAGAGCGCTCCTGGGGAAGAGCGATC
>FIZU01008990.1:0-24064 GCA_900064475.1 Pseudococcus longispinus
CCCGCAAAAACCTGAATTATTCTTATTGGGGAGGGGGGGGGGGGGGTAGCGGGATTACTCGTAAACTTGAGAAACATACTGCTGAAGATATCACAAAATTCTGGAAAAGTCCTGCAGAAATGCTGAATTTTGATTTGAAAATTTTGTTAGACACCTTGAAAAAAGTCTCGCGGTTCGATTTCAACCAATCAAACATTCTATGATTTATTTATTACGTGTTTTTAAGAAAATGCTAAAATTCGATTTAAAAATGGGTTACAAAAACTTCGAAAAGTTTCGGAGATTCGCTTGTATGTTGAGAAAATTAAGAACTGAGTGAAAAAGACAATTTTTTGATTTCGTTCCCCATCTTAATAGCAGAATTCTTATCTAGTTAACGTTTCACTTCCACAGCCCTAGCAAACATTTTACTCTGTCAAAACGCTTCCGACGCAGTATTCCATGTTTTTTTTTATCAACATTAATTTTTTCTGCAGAAAACGCACCCTTTTCAAATTGTTAATTCTTTTCACCTCGTATACTACCCACTATTTCATAATTTTCGTCAAACTTAGATGACATTGCGAAGGCGAAATTAAAAATTATTCAAACGAGGGATACACATTATAAGGTCTGAAAATCCTACTCGACGATCATTAGTCGAACGCGGTGTGAAATTAACGCGAGTAAGAGCGAAAAAAAAAGTCGAAAAAAAGTATACGTAGGTAGCATAAAAGACCATCTTAAAGCAACGGAAACGGATAAGTTGGAAAATAAATTAAATTATGCAAATATTAAAAAAGTATTATCCAATCGGGAAAGCTGTGGGGGGAGCGGGCAGGGCGAGAATGTCAGCCACAAGGGACGCGTCCGCGAGTCGCGACCGAGACGCGAAACGGAAATAGAAAATTTACGAAAAACTTGCGACAGGAGGGTCTGATTTAAGTACCTCGTTACGTCTTTCAGCTTGAATTGTTAACAAATGTAAATTCTCGCAGCTCACATTGCCATACTGTCGAGGTACAGGTGTTGCCTGAGAAAGTTTTCGTAACGGTGGTAAGTACCGAGAAAGTGAGAAAGTTACCAGAACCGAGCCGAAGAACGAGAACATCATTTTCGAAAATAACCTTTTTTTCTCTCTCCTTCTTTTAAACTTTATCTCCCTGCGGGTCTGAACGGAAGGCCGGTGAAATTCGAATTTCCACGACCCCTCGCCCTACGTAAAACACGTGTCATTCGAAAGCGCCAGATTTTTTTTTCATTTTTACTTTCTGATGGCGATGGTGGAAATTTCGTTACAAGTTTTATCAAGTTTTGTTGTTTTTCTTTTGGGTTTTTTTCTCCAATGTGTTTTTGTGCTTTGTTTTTTGTTTTCCCAGTAAAACATCGCCACCGTATAGTTTTACAAATAGCTTCTTATGTACTTGGCAATGATAATATTTGCCTTATGACTTGTACAATCATCAACTTCAATGTAGATAGTAAAATGGTTATCGTTTTACTTCGTCTTATATTTCGCGCACCTGGAGTAATAAGATCATATTTAAAAAAAATTTAGCATAGGATATGCTTCTGCGATGACCAAACCTGTAAAAAAAACACGAAATTCCGTCACGCTGACTTGACATTTTGTCAAACTTTTTTGGACTTGCAAAATTTTTTTAATATCCATTAACTTTTTGGACTTGGAAAATTTTAGAGATAATGCTGACTTTTAGACATTTTGTCTGACAAACAATTTAGACTTTTTGGGGTAACTTTCCGACATTTTGTCAGGTAGACTTCCTAGACTTCGAAAATTTCAGAGACCACCCTGACTTTCCAACTTTTTGTCAGATCTTTTTGGACTTGGGAAAATTTCAACTTTATGGATTTGAAAAATGTTGAAGAAAAGTTCAAATCAGATTATTGTCAGACAGCTTTTTACCTAACTCTGAGTTTTAGACATTTTGTGAGACTTTTCTGAACTTGAAAAAATTTTAAGATTTTTATTGACTTTTTGTACGGGGAATTGAACTTTGAAAATTTTTCAACGAAATTCCAAATTCACTCACGAAAATCCGTTACACTGACTTTTTATATATTTTGTCAGACTTTTTCGGACTTGAAAAATTTTAAGAAAATTTCAAATATCACGTCTTTATGTACTTGAAAAATTCAATGAACGAAAGCATATCCTATGTTTCATATTTATAGTTTTATGGGTAGGTACGGAAATGTCGGGGAGTTGTTTTAATTATTTTTTTGTGGATTTTACTTCCCTTTGCCATCGCTCTCCGACAACATTTTTTTTAAATTTCAACCCCCCTCCCTCCCTCCCTCCCTCCCAATGACAATATCAATATAAAATCGAGAGATGTTGACAATAATTGGCAGTAATAAAGTCGTAGGTATCTTAAAAAAATTATCACAGAAAACAGCATAAAATCGATAAAAACTGCATTTTGATACTTTACTCGATAATATCGAAAACATATTTTTTGGAAAGAGCTCAAAAACCGTACATAAACATTGATACCCAACTTAAAATCTTCCAAAATTTTCAGTCGAGCCACATCGTCACCCTCTTGGGATACCTCCTAGTTGTTTAGTGAAAGAACGTCAGAAACGAACTCGAATGGTCAAAAAACTTTAATTTTGATACCTCACTCGATAGAGTCAAAAATTTTTGAATTTCGGATCATCCCCCCCCCCCAATTGTTAGGGAAAGTAGAAGCTTTACGGTTTTCAAAAAAACGTTTGATCACCTGAAATGATCAAAAAATTGTGCCCAAAAAAACTTTCGAAATATAAGAATTTCTTCAATAGCCATTTTCCAAAAATTTTCTTTTTTGAGATATTATGACATTATTACTCGAGATGTGAGATTTTATACCTACTTATATATTTCATTCCTACAACTTTTCTTAATAATTACTGATTAGAAAAAGTACTCGACTACTCGTTTCATCTCATCTCGCATTGTATACTCTTTGACATGAAATTGAAGCTATTCGATGTATTTCCAATTCCATTGCTGGTACGTTGGCATTTTCCAGTAGTAATTAAAACTGTCAAATGGTGTTTTTATAGGTCACCGTCATCACCGTCTACGAATCGATCAACCAACGAGTATTTTTCCCAATCTTTCCATCATCTCGTCGTATTTGTTGCTAATTAAATCGACTCTAGTGGTGCGAGCGAATTTTAACTCGTACATACGCTTGTCTTCATCTTGCTCTACATTTTCGCGAAAATTTTCATCTTACCGCCGCCAGCGTAACATCTTTCGGAATGTAATTAAAAAATTACGCCTGTTTGATTCTATTTAACTTATTTTACCAACTGCCAGCATCTCGCATCGTGCAGATAGTTTCGCTGTGCGAATGAGTTGAATATTTGAATTTTCCAACCAACTGTACTGTCCTTTTCTTCGTTCGTGCCGTAATATCGCGCCGCGGTGCAAAGTTTTATCGGTTAATTTTTACCCTTATTCATGAGTCGTGTCTGAATGTGCAAGTTGCACGAAGCAGCCAAGGCGAACATTTGAAATGCAAAATAACTGCACAGAATTGTTGGCTAAAGATTGCCACGGCTTGATGAGTAGGATTTTAGTATTATCGTATGCATGACTGAAATATTATTACGGTTTTCTTATTTTTTCGTACCCCTTCGTACTCCTCGATCCATTTATTTCGGACGGTTGTGTAAATGACGAGGAATTGTTGCGAGAAGTTTTAGGTACGGATTAGGGTTCTGGTGTTTTAAGGATTTATTTTTACGATTTTAATGCTGTGAAATTTTTACATTTTGAATTTCGAAAGTCGAAGTACGACGTGCAGGAATGTAAATAAGCCAAAAATTGGAGCGGATAAAGTTAAGATGAGAGATTTCTGGCTGAAATTTTTGAAAAATACTTGAAAGTGGAAGTTCGTTGGCTTAGAAGATGGGTAAATAATTTGTTGTGTCTGGATTGGGATGATTTATTTTTTTTACTGAAAAAAATTGAAAAATTGATACTAGGTAATTGAATAAAGCAAAGCCAAGAATTTTGTAAAAATTTCAGTTTGAACCCAAAATAAATAATTTATTTTTTTTAATTGATGAAAATAAAAATAAATCTTCTCAAATCATTTTCTTTTAATGCATTTCATTTTGAGCCAATAATACGATATGATACTTGCACTAAAAAGAAATATAAAATTACGTTAAATTTCAATTCGTGTCTATAATTTTACAACTTCATTTCATCATAAAACAAATAATACACTTAAATTCGAAAACATATATGTAATTCTATAAAAACAATCATGTCATTACTTCATTTACGACTATGGCTTAAAAATATGTAATACGTACGTTAATAAGAACCGATGCAAATGGTTATATTATTTGATGAAACGAAGACTATTTCATTCCATTATAAGGCGCTATATCTTCAGTATAGCCGAGTTAGCGACTATAAAATACAGAGGCCATGTCGCCGATGCATTTTTATGTATTGTTTATTATAGGAAGTATACCGTACATATTTTACAATTGTAAAAATTTATTGATAACGGTTCTCAGATGCGCGCAGAAATGGAGAAAGAATGTAAAAAAATCATTACGTTTGTCCTTGAGTGGTTTTCCTCTGTGCCTTACTTTTCAAAAATACCACACGTATGTGGCTGTATGTCGTAAAAACTTGACCTATAAAAATTACCATGTTTTTTTTTTCCTTTCTAACCGAATTGTACCAATATATTTTTATTTTTGTGTGGAATCTAGATTCTACCCTCTATAGATACTGCTGTTTTAGAGTTCATATGTGTAATCTAATTCTAGTTGTAGTAGTGACGTAGGAAAAATGAACAAATGGAATACTTGGGTATGTTCTGGTGTTTTTTCTATCTTTTCCCTTGAAGTGAACATCAAAAAGATGTGTAGCTGTGCAGTGTGCAATGTGCATGATGAATGTTTGTGAATCAACCCGTTTGTGCCCAGGAGAGATCAGACAGTCGAAATTTGAAATTTTTCATTGCATCACGTAAACTGAACTCAAGTTATTGCAATAGCTCATTTCCACCAGTGAAAATTAAAATTTCACATTGGGAATAGGGTTAAATCCACATTATCTACTTTCATTTTCCTGTATGAGATTTGCTACAAATTGAAAAATAATTGCACTGAATACTCACCGTTGCAAAAGAAAGAGTTGTAGTGAGAAAATTTCAATTTCTTCCTCTCTAGTTTTTCTGCAATTGAAATTAAAAAGCAGTTGAAATTTTGAGTTCGTAATTCAGATATTTCAAGGCCTCAAATGACACAAAATTAGAAATTTTAATATTTTTATAAAATAAGAAACCAAATGAAGAGATTACAGGATTTTTGATTTGAGCTGAAAATGTGCACAAGAAATCAGCTTTCAAGATCAACTGTATTTTTAGAGAAATTACGATTCTTGTGCCAAAAAAGTAGGGGTGAAAATTACCTATTGTTCTACAAAACCTTAAAAGTTTCTTGCAAGCAATGGAAGAAAAATTTTCATTTTCCCCTTGATCCAACACGAGAATTAAAAATTAAAAATTCGAGATAGTGATTTCAAAAAGTGTAAGATTTTTTTTACAAATTGTGGGCGAAATTGTACAGAAATGACATGACGTGTGATGTAGAACAAGTTAGATTATAATTGCTATTAACATGATGAATGTGATGTATGAATCGTAATGATTAGTGTGATGCATGGCAAGTGACAAATGACTTATAACACATGTTTAGTAAAAATAAAATGAACTGTATGATTATTCACATGTTACATGATATGTGACATTACTAATGACATGTGGCACGTGATTCAAGTCAGATGACATGTGATTCGTGTCAGGTGACATGTGATTTATATCAGGTGACACGTGATTCGTGTCGGGTGACGTGTGATTAGTGTCAAGTGACTTGTGATTCATGTCATGTGGTGAGTGACATGTAACAAATATTAAGTAAAATGAACTGTATGATAAGTGACAAATGATCTATGCGAAGTGGCATGTGACGAGGAACTTGTGACATAACAAATCAAAAGAACTGCATAACAAGTTACTTGAGGTTCATACCAAGTGATATGTGACATGTGACAAGTTGCTTGAAACAGGTTCCAAGTAAAATGAACTGTCTGGATGATAAGTGACCTGTGAAGTCATATGTGACATTTCTAATGGCAAGTGACAGGTGATACATGCCAAGTAATTTGTGATATGTGGCAATTAACTTAGCTTGCAACATATGCCAGGCAAAATGAATTATATGATTAGTGACCTGTGAAATTAAAGATGGCAATACTAATGTCAAGTCACGTGTGATTTATGACAAGTGACATGTGACATGTGACAAGTGACTTGTAACACATGACAATCAAAAGAAAGAGTATAATAAGTGATCTGTGGTATGATATGTGACATATTACAAGTGAATTTTGACATTATGTATGACAACTGTTACGTGATACATGACAAATGACGTGTGATTTTTGACAAGTGACGTGTAACACATGACAAGTAAAACTGAAATGTATATTAAGTGACCCGTGCAATGCAATGATATTTGACATATGACGAGTCAAATGGCATATTACTGATAACAATTAACATGTGACACTTGCCGTGTAACTTTCAATATATGACAAGTTAAATGCCTGCGAGGCTGTGACATGATATGTGCCATATATAGCGTGACTTATAAATATGGTAAATGACTCTTGGCATATGTCAAATGGTATACAGGGTGTTCTGGTAGCACTTGGTGCACCGCCTACAAACCAGCAATGCAGCTATCCAACTATATCAGTGCATGCATGTTTACTAATCCCAGGATTTGAAGGGACAAAGCTATGCATTTGTGCTGGTAGATGTTTCAAAACGTCGTAACTCCGCTGATAATATAGATTGGCAAACTTTTAGGAGACTTTCTTGTACAACTTTCTAAGCTCTACGAAATGAGTTATAGTTATTCATGTTTTACTTAACTCTAAAATTGAAGGAGCTACAATGACTTGACAATTTATAGACTTCATAACTCCTTCAATTTACAAGTTATACGAAATTTTTCATGAGTTATTATTTATTGAGCCTTTTGAGCTCTACAAAATGAGCTCATAATTCTTTGCCTAACTCCCAAAATTGAAAAGATGACAGACCATTTTGAAAAAAGAATTTGATATAAAACTGAATTTTGAGAAAATAATGTACTTTTTCATTTTTTTAAATAGTTGTAGGTCCTTCAATTTTAGAGTTGTGCTAAAAATTATTAGCTAATTTTATAGAGCTCAAAAAGCTCAACAAAATATGACTCCAACAAAATTTTTGCATTACTTAAAAATTGAAGGAGTTATGAAGCCTACAAATTTTTTAATCATTGTAGCTCCTTCAATTTTAGAGTTAGACAAAACATGAATACAACTCATTTTGTAGAGGTTACAAAGTCCTACGAGAAAGTTTAAAAAAAATTGCCTATTTATATTATCAGCAGAGTTACGACGTTTTGAAACATCGACCAGGACTAATTCAGAACTTTGCCCCTTCAAATCCTGGGGTCGGCAAACATGCATACACTCATATAGTTTGAGTAGCTGCATCTCTGGTTTGCAGGCGGTGAACTACTACTGAAACACCCTGTATGACATATGCCAAGTGGTAATGTGTTGCAAGTGTCATTCGATACATGTCAATTGGCACGTGACATGTAACATGTATCAGGTGACATTATAACATAAGAAAAATAATCATTACATTTTGTAGGTATTTATGAAATTTCAAAGAATTGAAAATACTCGAGAATTTGAAACAATTCCTTACTCTTAATCTTTTGATAAAATAACGTTGAAAATTCAAAAGCACGACTCTACCTCAGTTTGTCCTTTACTTAATGATACAAAAATAGTTAGTTCAGGTCGCGTCGAAAATTAATATCGAGAATATGCGCCTTTCTGTACAAAAGCTGACTCTCTTTCTCAAGGGTAAAAGCGTAATCGATGCGGAGTACTAATTTCACGCTTTATCGTACAGAGATACGGTAATTTTCATCGTAAACTTGAAATTGTTTTCGTGCATGCGAAACGACGACAACGACGAAAAAGACCAAAAGGGGGCGGGGGTGCGAATGTGAAAAATATACTCGCGACACGAGTATAAGCAAACATCGGTATTTAGCAAGTGCTCTTATTATTCTTAAGGCGATGAAAGACCGCGAGCGTTTTAACCTTGACGTCGTCGGTCTCGACCACGACGAGTACCTACGCAAAGCTACACAATGAAAAAACCGTATGAAAATGTTTTGCCGAGCTCTTTTGTATCGCGTAAAACATCTCTTTTCACGAGTGTAAAATAGACGCTGAATGGCGCGGCTACCCCTTTTTTTCCCTTCAAATACTTTAGCGCGAATTTACGCGAGGTATCGCGATCTCGTCGTAGTAAAATTTTCGATATAGATGAAGTATCAACGTTAATTATACGCGTTGTAATTATACCGGATGAAAAATGTTGAACCGAGTTAGGGAAAATTATACTTTCAAAAAGTAAATTTTAATCCTACAGAAGCTCGTCTTGGCGGTTTAATAAAATCTTTTCAAATAAGAATAATCTCTTCATCAAATACAACGGTACCGCGAACGAGGTCCGATGTCGGAAGAAATTCTTATTTCGTTCGAGAGACGAGCTCGAGTTCGAGGGAGGCGCCGGAGCAGCCGTCTTCCGGCTACTCGTATTTATTTTTATACAAAACCTCGCGGCGGCGAATCTGTCTCATAAGAATGTGCACGAAAGAAAGCGTCGAAGAAAGTAAAAAGCGTCATTAAAAGACCATAAAAACTGCTCCACAACAGCGGGCATTTTTAATTAAGAAGATTTTATTAAATGATAAGAGAATGTAAATGCCCTCTCTGTACCTCGGCGCTACTTTTTCGTTGTGTAGAGCTTTTCCGTGAAAAACACGATCATTAGTGTAATGTGTAACTAACAAATTTACTCCCAAGTATGGTGTTAATTTTCTAAAGCCTTATCTTTGACCTTTATCAGTGTCATCCTCCTTTATTTTACCGCTACGCTGGTACCTATCCTATGTATTTCCTCTTCATTTTTTCGCTTTCCCTTTTTACTGCCGAGAGTTTTTTTTTGGTGTTTTGTTTTGAAATTAAACAGGGTGTTTAGAAAAGTGAAGGTGGATTTTTTACCCTTGGTTTATTTTTGTGATTGAAATTTTGTACCGAAATGAGTAGATTTTATAATTGTTATATCATTTTTTTTTCGGATTTGGACCGCAGACCCGATTCCAGACGTCAATTTCATTAACGATGCGGTAAGTGAAAATATCACGTTATTTTTTAATTTTTACTTCAATTCAGCAAAGTAATCCCATCAGTCTTCTCGCAAATATAAAATTTTACATACCTACTTTTAAACTTCAATGGTTCTATTTTTGTATTCATTTTTGATTGTGTAATTAAACTTTCATTTAAATGCGGATTTTATTCCCATGGAATGGTTTTGGAGGGATTTTGAGAGTTTTTTTTTTACCTTTCTCATGATGTTTTTACAAATTTTTATGACAATTCCAATAATTTCTACAAGATTTTTGATGATTTTTATGATTTTTCATCACTTTTTTCATATTTCAAATAATTTTTATGAAAACTTTAATACGTTTTACGAGATTTTCGACGGTCTTCATGACTTTTTAATTGCTATTATAGTTACGATATTTTCACCGATTTTTACGACAAACTCAACGATTTTACGAAATGTTTGTTGATTTTTATGATTATTTTTATAATATTTTTATCGATTTTTGTTAACAATTTGACAATTTTAACAATAATTTCGACATTTTTTTTGATTTTAAAATTTTTTTTCATATTTTAAATGATTTTTGTAAAAAAAAATTTTACGAGATTTTTGACAGTCTTCGTGATTTTGTGCTCATTTTTACGATATTTTTACTGATTTTTAGGCTAAACTTCAATAATTTTTTCCCACATTTTCAAACATTTTCATGATTTTTTGACCATTTTGTGAGTATTTGATTTGGTTTTTATAAAATTTTCGACCATTTCAACAACATTATCAATAATTTTTACGTTGTTTTGACCTATTTAATCGAATTTTAAAGGATTACGAAAATTTAAACAAACTTCAAATTGCCTTGAACGACTCAATTATTTACAATCTGACATTTTCAAGTCCAAAAAGTCATCTGTCCAAGTTCTAAAAGTCATTCAAAGTAACAAAATTTCGTGACGTTGAAACGTAACGAAAAATGTTTTCTGCCCCCCTTTCCCCATAGGACATTTCAAGTAGGTATTTTTAAAAAAATTTTCATCGAATTTATCACTTGAAGTGAGGAAAAAAATCAGCTAAGAGTGAAAACGATCGAGTTGCATTCTTTTAAAATAAAAATAGAAATTTGAAATTTTAACATTTTGTACAAAAATTGAAATAATGCTTTTTTTAGGATTGGATGAAGAAGGGGGAATTAAAATTTGGAAAAGTTTGGGAGGACCAATGTTAATATCGTGCTGTTGAAAATTTCAATTCTGCATTATCAAAAACAATGCTACAAATGATATAGATATTTATTATGAAATTTTTTTGTCATATGTAAACGAATTGAGAAATTTGAGATTATATTTTATTTTTGTGCCCTTATTTTGCCAAAATAAATGTTGTCTTTTTTTCAATTTTACTAATACAATAAATTTTTCTATAAAGATTATTTGATCATTTTTAACTTATATCAGAGATCTCAGATTTCAAACACCTTCTCTCTCAGTCATACTGTGTTCCATCCATTTTATAACCCAATTCGAAACAAAAAAAATTTTACTTACTACAAATTTTTTATTTCATTTTCAGATACCAAGTATCTGGACCGATTGGTCAGATTGGTCAGAATGTTCACGAAGTTGCGACGGAGGTATATCTCACCAAAGACGAGCCTGTCGATTATCCCACTGCGAAGGCAACGCCTTCAGATATAAAATCTGCAATATGCAGGTAAATTTTTCATACATCTTTACTTAGGTAGATACACATACGCAGAAAAAAACCCACATGTTGATAAAATGACCCTGCTTCAGACTTTCGAATTTATTACCGAAAAAAATCCCAGTAAGTTTGCGATTGGCCCAAAAGCGAATTTATTTATTTATTTTTTTTATTTATTTACCGCAACAAAAAACAGAAAGAAATGTTCTGTAAGTGACAGTGTTGAAATAATTTTGTTAAATTTTAACCGCTACGTTAATAACCACGTAGATTTTTTGCTTAGTTACGTACTTGGTCTGATGGTGCTTTTTTTTCCACGAACAAAAGTCGTTATACAAATCAAATGAAACGTAAAATAAATAAAAAGAATGGTACATTAGGAGAATAAACATTTTTTTAAATTTCATACATTTTTCTGTTAATTCATTTTTCTTAAAGCCAACCAAGCGGAATAAATTTACATACTTAGACAAAATGGCCGCAAAAAAAAAGATGCGAAATTATTTTCTCTCTCGGTGAAGTTCTCTTTCGTCGTTATTAGCGGTACTCCTTTTTTCTTGCTTTTTTTACGTGTTAATGAATAATACATGACTTCGAATCGCTTATACCTACGACCTGCCGGGTAATCGACATGTATTTATCCGATGGAGGAAAGAAAACGCTGCTGAGTTCTCATTCGGTGTGACGAGGTATCAAAAAAATATAAAAATTGATCCGTTTATAGGTGCATGTTTTTTAAATACGAAATTCTAAAAATAATCGTTAAAAAAGCTCTCATTATTTCGCGAAAATACGTTTTAAAAAACGCGAAAATGTGTCGTATCTGCAGGTAACCGAGGTAAAAAAAAGTGAAATAGAATCTTTTTGTTATTTTTACTTTTTACATAGCGAGTTTAGTTTGTACATAGGTAGAAAGAAAATGTTTAGAAAAAAAGTCATTAGCTGGAACGTGATTAAGTGGAAGATTTATGAGGTACTTACATATAGGTGGCCTTACGAGCATCTGACGAACTTTTAAAGTTACCCTATTTTTACAACGGCGAAGGAAAGAAAAAAAATCGTTATTAATTTCTTTGAACAGTTCTGGCTTCGTAATGAGCAGGTTTTCTAACAACTTTTCCCAAAGCTGGTATTTTAATTGCGAATTACCGAGTTGTGATATTTTTCGGGCATGTGATAAATGCTCGAAGATATTTTAATCGTAGGTACCTAGCTATTTCATTCGACGATGGATTTTTCTCGATAAGGGGATAAAAACGTAGAATTATGCGAAAAACGTGGAGAAGAAAATTTTCGAAATATTTATTCAAAAAAAAAATTGTAAAAATGCGAGCACGCGTACGAATGCCATAAACCTCGATATTTGTAACAACAAACCCACGTGTACTCGATTTCATCCTCGTCACTTTATAAAACACGAAATACGAGTAAATCTCGAAGGGAAAAAAAATTCCTTAAATAACTCCTTTACATCGGGACCGACGACGACGATTAAACGGTCGATGAAAATTTCTTTCTATTCCTTGGGAAAAAAGCTCGTTGAGAAAAACTTTCTCGTTTTTCTAGACCTAGGAGCTATGCATTGGCGACATTTGGACGAGTATAACAAACCCATTAATCAGTATCTCATATTTTATCCACTACAGTTAACCGAATACTTTTGCAATAGTGATAGCTACATGTGCTACCATCCAACTATTGTAACCCAATCGTTGATAACACGTCGTGTGGCTACAGGGCGACTGTAAAATTTACGTCGGCGAAGTTTTTCCTGCTTTGAACTTTGCGTTTTGTATTGGCATCGGTCAAGTATGGAAATGAAGTGCGTTATGGCGAACGACATTAGGATAGGGGGTTTTCAAGGCCGAAAAGTTGCTGTTCTTATTATCGAATTTTTTTCAACTCTTTTTTTCTTTTCTTTTCTTTTCTTTTCTTTTCTTATTTTTTTCCGAAGATGGTTGGTTGTGAAAATTACTCAGATAGAAAAAAATACCGTGCCAAAGTTGTAGTCTGGAAAAATGTTTATTATCATATTTTATGGGGAAAAAGTTACAAGTTGAAAATATTTTTTTGAAATACGAATTATAATCTTGGAAATTAGTAAAATCAATACTTAACGAAGGAAAAAGTAAATAAAATGAAAAAAAATTATGGTAGAAACGAGATTGTAAATTTTTTTGGGTTTTGGAATAAGGCATTTGATGAAAATGATTGTATTTTGTGTGAAAAATCGAAGAATATTACTCATTAATCAAGAATTAGTCGTAAATTTTCTTCGTTTTAGATAATTTTTCTGGCCTATTTTCGATTCAACTTCAACTTGGGGGAAAACAATCATTGTACAAAAAGAACCTTAGATTTCCTTCTTTTTTTAACCAATTGTTTTCCTCCGTCATTTCGGTGTTATTTAAGTAGACCTTTGCTTCAAAATTTTGAATCATTTCAAAGCTTTCTTTAAAATTCTCAGTTTTTTGAGTTTTCAACTTTTTAAAACTTTTATCAGTTGAATTTTTATGAAATTTTCAAATAGATGGTCAATTATCATGAAATTGACGAATTTTTGTAATTTTGATTTTCTTAAATGGAGCTTTGAATTTTTATTTTGTGATAGTCTTGATTGTGATGAAACTTTCAATTTTTAGATACATAATTTCATTTTTTGTACTGCAAAATTTTCAATTCTTATAAAATTTGGAAATTTTCAATTCGTATGTGGGATGTGGCTTCTAATTTTCATGAAACTTTTAATTTTAATGGACCTTTCATTTTTTTATGGAACTCTCAGATTTTGTAAAAATTTTAGGTCTAGTGAAATTTTCAGTTTTTACAAAAGTTTTTGAGAAATTTCGTAAACTAAATGTAAAATTTTGTATAAAATACTTGGTCAGTTTCTGTTAAAGTTTTCAATTTCTGTAAAATTTCCATATGTTTCAAAACTGTCAATTTTTATGGAATGGCCATATTTTCGTAAAATTTCCATATTTTCCAAAATTGTCAATTTTTGTGAAATTGTCAATTTTTGTAAAATTTTCAATTTTTGTAAAATTAACAGTTTTTGTAAAATTGTTGTTTCCAAAAATTGGTCAACTTGTGTAAATTTTTAATTTTTGTGATGTGCGTGTTTTCCATAATTATGGTCAATTTATATAAAATTTTCAATTTTTGTAAAATAATCTTCGTAGTAGTCAGTTTTTGGAAAATTGTCGTTTTCCTTATTATTGTCAATTTTTATAAAATTGTCAATCTTCGTAAAATTGTCAGTTTCTTTTTTTTTGAAAATTTCAATTTTTTAAAAAAAATTTTCAAAGCTTTTTATTTTTGTAAAATTTTTCATTTTTAAAAGATTTCCAATTTTTAGAAAATTTTCAATTTTCATATAATTTTTAATTTTTATAAAATTTTCAATTTCTGTAAAATTATCGTTTTCCATAGAATGATCAATTTTCGTAAAATAACCCATTTACGTAAAATCGTTGAATCTTGTAAAATTGACAATTTTTCCAAAACTTTAGCTTTTGTGAAATTTCTGTTTTGCATAAAATGGTCAATTTTCCTCAAATTTTCAGTTTTTTTTAAATTATCAATGATGGTAAAATTGTTAGTTTTGTTTCTCACTTTTATAAAATTGTCAACTTTCGTAAATTGTCGCTTCCCAATTTTCCATAAAATAATCAATTTTCGTGAAACTTTCAATAAGTTTTAATTTTTCTAAATTATCAGTTTTCGTACAATTGTCAATTTTTGTAAAATCACATATTTTGTGAATCATCAATTTTCGTAGAATTTTTGTAACATGATCGTTTTTCATAGAACTGATGTCTTTCGCAATTTCAGTGAAACTTATTCTCATAGAGCTTTAAATTTTTGTGAAACTTGATTTATTAAAACTTTCAAACTTGATTTTCGTAAAAATTTATTTTTTAGCAAAATTTTCAATTGTTCCAATCTTGTAAAATTTTCTAATTTTTCATTTTTTAAACCCTTTGATAGCAGCCTAAGCCTATTAATTATTGTAATTTTTTTAATTTTCATGACTGTTGTACCTAAAATTTTCAATTCTGTTAATTTACAATTCGTACGTACCTACGTGTCAAGTCCTTCTCAGAAATTATTTTTATTTTCTACTTCAAACATTCATTTTACTCGTCCATTTTTTTTTTCAATGTCTGTTTCGAACAGCTCTCATGTACTTACTTACCTACGAGTATATAAAATTTTACATGTCAATAAATTTCCGCTCATTTATTCCACATTTCGAAATCCTCCATTTTAATTTCTTTTAAAAAAAAGAAGGCACCGAAGCAGCTAAATCATCAAATAAAGAAAAATTACTTATCTGTTGTTGAACAAAAGTGGTAAAAGTTTGAGAAAATACGTCTATATATTTTCTTCGCTTCGTTACATTGTTGAAAACTAAAGTTACAATAAAAAAAGAATTAGGAGTCTTATTTCTCGACTCGTTAAAGCTAATCGTTTGAAAAAAAAGAAAAAAATTCCAAAATTCGACATCCATTATGTAAACTTAAAGAAGCATATTTTTAAACTGATATTTACCCTGAAATTCTTGCCACTCGCGAACGAAAAAAAAATACAGGAAAAGGTCGCTTTTTAAAGAAAATTTACCCAGGTAAATACGTACAAAGTTTCGCACTAAACGGTGGAAATGTTCCGTATCTACGTAGCTAGCTCTTCTAACCGCTGCGTATGGGACCAGGGTATATTTCCAGACAGTTAGTGAACACCCTGTAATATTTTGGCAAACTTTGTGAAATTCGAGACTCTCTAGCAACTTTCCTTTCTAAAGCTATAAATTCGCCAACGATAAATAAATAAAAATGAAAGGTTTCCATTATTTCATAATATATCAACTTATAAAAAGTTTTTACTATCGTCTGAAAGTTTTACAGTTTTTACATGTTTCCCGTACGTGATAACGTTTACTTTTCATCGAAATTTTTATAATTTTTTTTATTCGCACACCCAACTCGCGAGGCCAAAAAGGGGAAGAGGTAAACGTAGAATGATTTACATGGTAAAATGATGACGATCTTTGTATTTTGCAGCCTTGCCCAGATAGCTTGGATTTTCGCGAAAAACAATGCACCGATTTCAACGACATACCTTACAAAGGAGATCAGATGACTTGGAAGGCGTATTACCACCCTCAAGAACCTTGTTCGCTGCATTGCGTGAACCAATACAACGACGTCGAGTTATTGGCTGCCAAAGTACACGATGGTACTCGCTGTAGGCCCGGATCTTTGGATATGTGTATCGAAGGAAAATGCATGGTAAGAATTTTCGATAAAATCTGGCTCGAAGTGGGACGACGAACGTGTTCGGAATGAAAAATTTCGTATAAAGTCGTCTCGAAAGTCAACTTCGTAATTATACAAACTATTTCGATTTCAACTTTGAAATTTTTTTCTCGTAGCCGGTCGGATGCGACCTCGAAATTGGATCTACGAAGACGGTGGATAATTGCGGCGTTTGCGGAGGTAATGGAAAAACGTGCTCTTTGCCTCTCTACCAATGGAATGAAAATACCAACACGACATGCTCGTTGAAATGCGGCGGAGGTATGTACACAGCTACACTATTCTATAGTGTAACTATGCGAACTATGTAAATAAAATGTAAACATGTAAACATTCGCGATTTCGTTACGCCTGTATGCATATTTCGCCATGTAGCTATGATAATTAGCCCCTTCTCAGCAAGAAATTTTACCCTGAAATGGAATTTTGCTGGAAACGTTTCAAAAAATTTATGCGCCAAATATCCGAGAATCTCGACTGCCAGACTCGAGAATTAAATCAACTTCCACCAACGACCACCGCACAGTGTCCTGTTTCTTATAATTCTTATAAATTTTCGACTTCGAATCAAAATACCATCGCCAATTAAGCAAATACGCTCCACGAATTTCAATATTATCTATAACGAGTCCTTTATAGGCAGGTAAAGGTCCCGGTTTCATATTCCAACGTTTTATTTCGCCTTTCAAATCATTCTTATTAGGTAAAAGGTAGATAGGTATAATTCGCCTCGAATTTCAAACATTTCAAAATCCTATTCCCAAAGCTGCTCGATGTAAACTATCTCTTTCTAGTTTCTATACTACACAGAGATTTTATACAAAATACAAACACATTTAAAGTATATTATCGGCGTTCGGGTTCGAGCATATACTTTGATGTTGGAACTATACTCACCATCTACAGCAACGAGTTGACCATCAATTTACCGCTCCAAATCTGTACCTTTTAAAGGTACAATATTGCTGCGGTTAATTTATGTACGTACGAACGAGTTATGGAATTGATTGGTGGATGAGTTTTTTTTCGTCGTTTCGTTCCAAATGAGGAAATATCTTATAGAAAGGATAATGCTTAGGGTTTCTACGTTGGCTGGCGTAACATTCCAGATTATAATGGAATTAATTCTATTTCTTATTCGACTACCTATATATTGGAAAATATAGAAGTTTTCCTGCTTTTTTGAAGAGAGAAATGCTTGTAATTTATCTGATGAATTGTTGAAAGAAAAATTGAATTCTTTTGTTTATCATTATTTCTGTTCCAAACGAAATAAACAGAATTCTCTTTTAGCTTCGTAGTATTGAGTATTGAATTTGTAGGAAAATTTTTTGCATAATTATTTTTCCGCTTTGAGCACATGAATGAGTATAGATTCTTGGATTAAAGTTTGTCTCAGAAGTTCTGAATGGTTTGTCCCTGTTTACATTTTACATTTATTTCTTATTTTGCTAGGCATATTTACGTGACCAAATAGAAGAAAAATGTAATGAAAATCAATCAGTGGGAAAAAGAACCGTTTTCTGTGCTCTATAAAAATTGTTCGAATTCTTCCTGTAAAACTGAGGTGAACAAGGAAAATAAATTTGAAAGTTTTCAAAATTTCCAAAAATATAAAAAATTGTTGAATTGGTGAATTTTTTTTTCAAATTTTTTATCCTGGGCGTTTGTAATTATGTACAAAGATTATTACACCCAGTTCCGGAAACAATTTATATGGAGTTAAGTAATTTTAATTGGTGAATTGTTTTGCAGTTTTTTTCGAAAGTACAGTGGGAGGCAGCACAAAATTGAGTCTACACATCGAAACAACCTGGTAAAAATTTCAGTCTCCCACTCAACCGTTCATACCTAGGTACCTAACTCTCCAATTGCCTTTAAATTTCACTATAATTGCACAATTTTGAAAAGTTCTCAAAACAAAATTTCGAGCACAGTTTTTGGATGGTAATTCTATTTATTTGAGCAAGATTTTATGAAATGGCATGTTTTTTTGCAGTGTTGAAGATGATTGGTCATATCCTTTACACGTACGAGTATCTTTGCGATTTATAAAATTTCCTGTAAAATGGGCCTTATTTAATTGGGCATATTTCGACTTGAATGAAAATTTTGCCTATTTCAGATATTTAAAATGCATTTTCGGCATATTTCGTTTTTTTTCGTTGCATATTTTGAGTATTTTTGATAAAATTAACGTTTTTAGCTGTTTTTAAGCAAAAATGACAATTAAAAAATGTTCACAATAAAATTTTGAAATTCTAATTTCATGAATGCATTATTTCAGAATTTTTAGACCATAAAAATCTTTACGATAAACAATTAGACGAGTACAGCCAAATAATGAGGATATAAATTTGTTTAATTTAACGGTTTGGAAATAGGAAAATCGCAAAATTGAAAAAAATAGGAAATTTTGAAGTAAAAATTTAAAATTAGTGACGAATCGAAATAAAATAAGAATTAGAAAAATTGCATTGGATTTATAAAGTTGAGAAAATAATTTCAAACTGAAAAAATCTGGGACCCAATCATGAAAAAATTGTTTTATAGAAAATGTTTAAAAATCGTAAAATTGAAAAGAATTAAGAAGTTTGATGTAAGGATATGTAGAAAATGCAAAAAAAAGGTAAAAAATAAAAAAAAAACTGTCTGATTTTTGAAAATTATCACAATTTTTTTTTTTTAATTTAGGTGAAAGGCTGTCTGATAAAATGCCCAAAACCCAGGGTGAATTCGGAATTTTTTGAAGTTCATAAAGTCATTTAAAATCTGAAAAATTTTTCAAGTCCAAAAAGTATTGTTAACGCATTTTCCAGGTTCAAAAAGTCTAATTTCTGATGAAATATCTAAAAGTCAGCATGACTTCGGAAAGGCTGCCTGACAAAATCGAGTCCAAAATGTCTGAATCGCTGACAAAATATCTGAAAATCTGCATGATTTCTGAAAGGCTGTCCGACAAAATGTCTAAAAGTCAGTGTGATTTCTGAATTTTTTTCCAAGTCCAAAAAGTCGTTTGAAATTTGAAAATTTTTCCAAGTCCAAAAAAGTCTGACAAAATGTCTAAAAGTCATCGTCGAGAAATTTCGTGACGTTTTTCAGGGATTAGGTGGTGGTAAAAGCATATTTGTATGCTATGCTAAAAGTTATGCCGTGACGTCAAAAGACCGCGGAAGAAATTTTGGAAACCTGACTTGAACCCCCATTTTGCAAATTTGATGAAAATCTTAAGATGGTGATGATTTCATGAGAATCTCAAGATGGCATGATTCGATGAGAATTTTAAGATGACGATGATTTGATGAAAATCTTAAGATGGCAATCGTAAGATGGTGGTGATTTGATGAGGGTCATAAGATGGCGATATTTCGAAATATCCTCAAAAACAACAATTTTGGCCAACCTAGAGCAAGTTGAAATGTTTGGAAAATACTCGTATGTATTAAAATTTTAAAAATTGATCCACTATTCAAGTAAACATATTGGTCTGGTATTTGTACATGGATAAGAATGTCTTTTTAAAATCTATAAGTTTTTGACAACATTTTACATTTTTATCTGATTTTTCATTATTTTGCCAAACTTCTGAAAACTTGTACAAAAAAAAAAATTAATTTCTTATGATTTGTAAAGTCCACCAAAATGTTATAATGTCTGACAAAAAGTATCTAAAAATCAAATTTTGAAACAATATAAATTTTTCCAAGTTCAAAAAGTCAAGAATTTCTGATTTCCCAATCCAACAATTGGGAATTTTTTTTTAATGATGGGAACTTTAAAAATATTAAAAATTTTTATATAATAGATAGATATGTAGTTAATTCAAGTAAATTAAGAATTTTAAACAAACTTACAGTTGAAAGAACATAGAATTAAAAATTTCTTGATTTTTTTTTGTTCTTGCAATTAAAAACATGAAAATTATGAATTTGCAGAAATTTTGAATAATTAGGTATAGATATGCTTATTCAAAGCCAAAACTTGCTTCGTTTAGAAAAATTTTTGAACTATTTTACCATCATTGCATCACCCAAGTGTAAGTCCTATTTTTTTACCGATAAATTGCTTGAAAAATTCGAAAACATGTTTGTTCTGTCTTCTGTCCAATCCTAAAACCATTTTAAAACACTGTAAGCTGGTTTAAAAGGGTGAAAGCTTGTTGAAACAGGGCTGAACCGAACGTTAGAGCAGGGCCAAGTTCGCTATAGCCTCTCAAAAAAGCAAAATTGCATTTTCAATTGAAATACTTGATTGCTTTCGAACTGGAGATTTTGTAGAAGTGGAAATTTTTTCTGGAATTTGGAAACAAAATTGTATTTTGAGCCCCAACATCGAAAGAAACCCTCTGAATAAGTAATTCGTCAATTTTCAACACCCTCTCCCGGTCCAAGTTCATCTTCAAACGAAAATATCTCAAAATATTTCGAAATATCTTCACGTCTCCGATATCAAACATCTAAACGATATTTTCATTAAAGATTTTCTATGCCCCGATGAGCGATAAAACTATAAATAGTTCATTTACTCGTATATCCGATTAATGAATTCCATATATATCGTGAAATCATTAATATACTTGTTGAATTACTTTGCACGTAGTGTATATGTGTGTGTATATGACACAGCAACTATACAGAATCAACTTACTGGCCAAGCAAACAACCTCAAAGCTTTTCTTTAGGTCTTTTAAGCGTTTGCAACCTTTCCTACACACGTTTGCCCTTCTCTTTGACGTGAATGACACGTAGGTAGGTATAAAGTTATTTCATTCCACGCCCGCGCCTTTGTCAAGTCCTTTAAAAAATAAAACCGTCTCTATTAACGATAGCAAAACCACGTGTGCTAAGAAATTTCTTTGAATTTTTTCTACTTCTGATTCTTGGTAAAAAATTCCGAGGAGAAAACGTATTAAAAATAAATTTTCGAAAAAAAATCCTTACAGAGTGACAAGAAGGTGGGAAAGAAACTAACTGTGAAAGTGTACACCTAAAACCGAGCCAATCTTTATCCTGTAACTTATCACGGATGACTGTAAAAGTAGTGAGATTGGATGAAAATTACTTTTTTCAATCTTATATACTTTTAGATAGATTAGAGGTTGGATTGAGCTGGAGATGGAAGGAGGTAAAACTGCTGTCAGAAAGTTTCTTCAATTATAACGTCTATTAAACTACGCGAGAAAATTTTTCTACTTTTTACTCCGAACTTAATCAATGCGATAAAGCAGAAAAAAACTATCGGAACGCTTTTAAAAGGAACCTATGGACAAAATGTCGGATTTTTGCGATTCTTAGTGCAAGGTTTTTGTATTCTTCATCTTCATCTTATTTTTTTTCTCCTTCTCGTGTAGTTATTTTCATTGGACAACGTTAAAACCGTTTATTGAATTATTTACGGTCTGCTTGAAAGAGTTATTTTCGCATTATGAACAAAATTATAGGGTCGTAAGTCTTTTGCGCGATTGTGTAGGAAGGCCATCTTCTTGAAATAATAATAAGATCGAAACGATTACGCTCTCTTTATAGCGAAGAGGTCCTTTAAACGGTAATTTATTGTTATGACAATGTTTCAGACTTTTTGGAATATAGAGAACCGGACCGACGTGTATAATTTTTCACATTATCAGTTGTGCGATCTGATTTTTATAACGTCATTCGGGAAACATTAAATGTTAAATTATTGAAATTTGCCGAGCTATTAAAATCTTTTTCTATGTTATTTTATTTTTTCGGAGCACTTAAAAAGCAGACATTTAATTTTCTCGAATGTAGCATAATGGCGAACGATTGCGCCTCGAAAATATGAATGGGTCGGAAGTGCACCGTGTTTATGGGTCTTTGGATGGAGCAGTGGTGAAGTAGGGGAGGTTACGCGACGTCTATAGATCAATGGTGTAACTTATGACTATTCTCATATTTTACATTTATTTTGGCCTGAATTCTACGCGTCGTTGTGAAAATCACGCTGTGTTTATTATACAGCGTGTTCTGATGGTGAAGAAGTTAACGTACGCAAATTGTTACGAAGATGTGCGAGTGGGGTTGCATAGCTTTTGAAATGCAGGAGGAGGAGAGATGGGCGATGATTTGGAATGATTTTTTTTTTGTATTGTTGCCTTCTGTCGACCAGCATGCCCATTTTAAGAAATTTTCATTCCGACGACGTCCTCTAATAATTTAATCGTTTACGTTCAAAAATTTTGTAATGCCTTAACAATATCTAAAATCGCGTTAAAAATTGTATTAAATGATGTAAAAATTATTCTAATCATGAGAAAAATTTATGAAATGGAAAGAAATTATTTTCAGTGTCCCAAAATTTGTTGAAATTTCGTTACAATTGTTTTGAAAAGCACTAACATGTAAGAGTCCACTAATAAAAGTATTTGAAAATATGTTCAAAATGTTTTAAGAACAGTAGGTAAAATTTGCATTTCGATCGTCTGAAATGCTATAAAAATAGTTCACATTATGAAAAAAATGTTACAAAGTTCTAAAAACAAATGTTGAACAAGTGCTAAACATTATTCCAATATCGTTGAAATCGTTTAAAAACTCGCCAAAGTTACTAAACTTATAATAAAAATCGTTCAAATATTAGAAAAAATTGCACAAAAAATAGTTGAAATTATTTTTAAAAATGTTGAAAATATCTTGAAAATTTTGAAATTGCGTCAAAATATTCAAAAATAGCACAAATTCCCTAATCGAAATATTGAAAAATACATTTTTTGTCTTTTTTATTTAATTTTTATGACGAAAATGTACATAATAATTTTTCTTACACTGTTTTGATCTTTGGAGTAGATGTTTCGAAAATTTACATGTTTTCGACAAAATTTCAACATCTTTTATTATATGTTATTTTTACGAAAGTTTTTTTGAAATTCAACCATCTTTTTCACAATTACCTAGCCAAGATGTTTTCGCTTTCTAGACTTGAAAATTTCCAGAAATTCTGACGTTTTCGATTTAGAAATTTTTTATTACGGGTTAAAAGTGTTTTCTATGTTTTATACTTTTATGAGTAGTATATGAAAATAGAAATGATGTGGGGGGGGGTCCAGTTTTTATGACATTTTCAAACAATTTTGCCGTGCTTCAAGCAATTTTATCCATATTCAAAAATTGAAAAATTGATCTTTTTGGCTTAGAAAAAAATTTAAGAGATTCCAATTAGTAATTTTTTGCCAATTCGACTTTTTGAACTTGGAAAAAGTTTCAGACAATTTCGTGACGTGATGGAACGATTTTAAAATCAAATTATATCAATTTTTTACAATTTGATGAACTTTTATATTGTTTGAAGCAATTTTAATTTAATTTTAATCCATTTTATAGACTTTTAACGTAGATAACATTTAATTTTCTCATATCTTAAACATTCTTTGCAACATTTTCAAATCATTTGGCGGTATTTCTCATACTTATATAAACTGTTTTATCATTCTTAACAACTTTTATATTTAAGGATTATTTTGAGATTTTGAACGAATTTCAAGACCACTCCTGAAAAAAATACTTATGAATTTTTTAGAATTTGCTTTCTCCTGATGGGAGATGGAGATATATAAAGAAACCGCCCAAGGGAGGAGAAAAGTGGTTTTTAGGTATTTTTCTTCCAAATACTTTTCTGGCGAATATTTTTCTGAAAAATATTTCAGATTTTTTGAGTGATGACGAACCATTTGTCCAGTGGTGGATTAAAGTTTTTGCCGCTCTACGCACAGTAAACTGCCGCTCTTCAGACCCTACTCATCAAATTTCGGGATTACGT
>FIZU01008998.1:0-15468 GCA_900064475.1 Pseudococcus longispinus
ACTGAGTCGGTTTTTGTACTTATTTTTTCGAATGCTCAAAATTCAGAGTCGGTAGTAGGATTATTAGGTACTCATTTCGCCGACAATTCCGACTGCTTCACTCATTTTGCCGACAAATTCCGACTAAGCAAAACTTTGGGGGGTGTGACACCCCCCCCCCTCACCCCGTCGGAACGCCCCTGAGGCCACTCGGTATTTGAAGTTTATTTTATATAGGTACCTACATACCTAATTTGATCATTGTCTTCCATATTTGAAACTTTGTTGTCGAAATTCTCGAACAATTGCTCCAATTTATCATATTAGTTCGTTTTTTTCAGCGAATCCATTAAAATCGTTATCAATCAGCAAATAAGTATTTTCGGAAAAAATATCATTTTACATATTCACTTTATACTTACATATAGTGGGTAGGTCTAGGACTCTAGGTACATATTTCCCGAATCGAATAATGGAGAAAAAAATGTTAAACGCGACTTGGAAATGAGAAATTTGTCAATTTTTATCATCCGCGATGGTATAAAATTTCTATTAATTTTTACTTTTATTTTCAACATTTTCATACCATGTTTACTCATTTTTCCGCATATTTTAATAAATCCTGTTTTTTTTGCAGATTTTTGACATTATAGTACAGTTGTGAGAGCTGTTTTTGTACGTTTTCGACGTATTCGAGTTATAAATCTGTCAAAGAATTCTAAATTTTTCGAAAAATTACTATTTGCATTTAGGTGGGTAGGTATAATTTTTTATTCATTTTTCACCGTAATAAGTTTCGAATACGTATGTAATAGGTTTTTTAAGTGATGGTAATACGCTTCTTTTGGCATATAAAAAACCCAAACTCGAAGTATTTTTTAGCATAATTTCATCTCTGCGCGTTTACTTACTTGCCCTCAAATCGTCGGTTTTTGTTCTACAGTTCCATTAGTAGGTATCTAGTGAGTTGGGATATTTGTTCGTCATGATTTCAAAAATGCTTTTTGTGTGGATTTTTACGGTTTTCGTGACAGAAGAAGTTTATTGTAAACCCAATCCTGACTGTGGTGGTGATCATGGCAATGGAAGTGAAAATGGTGGTAGCGTGAGTATGGACTATTAGATGCAATTATTTAGAATAATCACTTCTAAAAACAACAAAATTGAGACGCTTTCGCTAATTTAAAACTTTTCAACCATTCTTTTCAGAGCCTAGAAGTGGTTATTTCTTTCGACAGTCTTGACTGCAATTCAAAAAATTTCTTCAGCAGCAAACTCAAACCAATTTTCGATGAAATGGCAAAATGTGTCAAATGGCAT
Organism: Pseudococcus longispinus; assembly: GCA_900064475.1. Taxonomy (NCBI): domain Eukaryota; kingdom Metazoa; phylum Arthropoda; class Insecta; order Hemiptera; family Pseudococcidae; genus Pseudococcus; species Pseudococcus longispinus. Next base: position 1,300 of record FIZU01008998.1, read on the forward strand.
TTCATTCCATGTTCCACATCTCATGTGGGTAGTTTTACTGAAATTTTTGTTCAACTTAATTTAGTTGCATAATTTACTCATATAGCAATGATTCCATATCATCAGATTGTGCAAAATGTTCTTCAATGCAAAGATGGAATCGAAGAATGTAAAATCGACGCCCTTCACGCCTGCGCTGCTCATTTTTATGAAAACGACGAAAACAGTTTGGGCAAATTTTTCCTTTGTATGATGGCAAGTGGGGATCAAATGAGCTGCGCACAAAAGGTAGTATTTTGAATGATTTTATGCGAGACGAGAACTGATTTTCTGAATAATACCGTATGATGGGAAATTTTTTATTGATTAGTGCGCTACCGATTCAGGCCTGGACTGGAATAAACTTAGAGGATGTAAACCGTGCGATGAAGCTGGACAATGGTGTGATAACAGATATCAACAGTTGAATAAGATTCACGAACCGAATATACCAGGTGTTTTATTTGATATGGTAGGTTTTTATTTTAAATAAGTACGTTTCGGTTAATTTTTACGACTGAATTTGCCTATTTATTTGATCGTTTAATTATTTGGTTTATTTGGTTTCAGAAATATAGCGCACAGGCTGAAAACGATGCAATGAGTGATTTAAAAGGTGCTATTTGCAGTCAAATCAAAAAGAAAAATTTGCAGTGTGCTGCATGTGGAAACAGTGGAGGTGGTGGAAGTAATGGTGGTGGTGGTAGTCCAAGTGGTGGGGGTGATAGTGGTGGGGGTAATGGGAATGGGAATTCAGGGTCTACTCCCCCTTCTAGTGGTGACAGTGGATTTCATCCTGCTGTGATGCCCCCGGGAATTTATGGTAGATAAAGGCATAGAGCTAACGAAGGATTACCTATTATTAATTTACTTAGATTTTTCTATTAATGATTGCTTATGTAGGTACGGGTACCTATACTTACTTGGCTATTATAGTACCACACAATTACGAGTATGTATGCACCTATTGCTTTTTGCACAAATAAACGTGATGAATAGATAATAAATTACCTATGAAATTTCTATAGTAACCTGTATGCATACTTGAAAGTGCGCACTTTTTTAAAAAAAGAACTCCGGAAAAAGGTTCCGTAACGCTCATTGTTTCGTGTGATCATATCCACCTCTCAATGAAATCGCAACTTTCCAATTCGAATTGATTCTTTCGTTTATATTATTCAACTTTTTTGTAAAAGAAACAAATTGTAAAATCAAATAGGTTGCTATTTCTTTCAAAAAGCGATATCCGCGTTGCAATAAAACTTCATTTCATTTCACTAGACATAAGTATTTTCAACATTTTCATACCTGTTTCATTTTCCCTCGTACCTATTTTAATAAAATTTCGTATTTTTCCCATTGTTGACATTATAGCAGATACACTTGCGAGTGCTGTTTTTGTACACTTTCAACGTATTCGAGTCATAAATCTGTCAATGAATTCTAAATTTTTCGAAAAATTACTATTTGCATTTAGATAGGTATACTTTTTATCCATTTTTCACCATCATAAATCGCGAATAATAGCTTTTTGTATGCGATCGTCGTGCGTTTTTTTTGGCATATAAATAAAATCGAAATTCAGGAAGTTTTCTGTTGAACATTCTTCGTGTATTCGTTCATGTACTTACTTGAGTACGATCGAATTGTTTCATCAGGCATTGGCCATCGTTCTACGATCGCATAAGTAGACCATAGATCGGTATATTTGTATATCATGATTTCAAAATTACTTTTTGCGTGGATTTTTGTGATTTTTGTATCTGGAGTTGATTGTAAACCTAATCCTGACTGCGACAGCGGTCATGGAAATGGAGGTGGAAACAGTGGTGGCGTAAGTAGATAAACTTGTGTAGAATAATCACATCTCAAATCAACAAATAAGAGACGCTTTACCTAAATTAAAATTTTCAACTTTTCTTTTTTAGAGTCTGGAGGTGGTTATTTCTTTTGACAGTCTCGACTCGAATTCAAAAGATTTCTTCAACAATAAACTAAAACCAATTTTCGACGAAATGTCGAAATGCGTCAAATGGCATTTCATTCCTTGTTCTACATCTCATGTAAGTATTATTTTCAAATTTTTATCGCTTGATTTAGTTGCGTAGATACCTAAGGTTTACATACCTACTGAATCCATGAAACGGTGATTCGATGTTATCAGATTGTGCAAGATGTCCTTCAATGCAAAGATGGCATTGAAGAATGTAAAATCGACGCCCTTCATGCCTGCGCCGCTCATTATTACGAAAATGATGAAAACAATTTAGGTAAATTTTTTCTGTGTATGATGGCAAATGGTGATCAAATGTGCAACGCCCAAAAAGTAGGTACATGAATATTTTCATAAGTGGTGTTACGTACCTATTTCATAACTACTGTTGCCTTCCCTATCCCTTCAGTGTGCCACGGATTCGGGACTAGACTGGAATAAACTTAAAGGATGTAAACCATGCAACGAAGCTGGGCAATGGTGTGATAACAGATACAAACAGCTAAATACGCTGCATGAACCAAACATACCCGGAGTTTTATTCGATATGGTAGGTTTTAAATTACTTTTTGGCCGACTTTACCCGTCATATTTGCTCGATTGTTTAACGATTCGGTTCATTTGTTACAGAAATATAACGCTCAGGCTGAAGATGAAGCAATAAACGATTTAAAAGGTGCTATTTGCAATCAAATAAAAAAGAAAAATTTGCAGTTTGCGTGTGCTGCATGTGGAAACAGTGGAGGAGGTGGAGGTGGAAACAGTGGTGGTGGCGATGGTGGAAACAACGGTGGTGGAAGTAGCCCAGGTGGTGGTGACAATGGTGGAGGTAGCGGTCATGGGACTCATGGTTCTACCCCTCCTCCCGGTGGTGTTGGAGGAGGAAGTGGTGATGGTAGTGGTGAGCATAGTCTCGATGTAATGTCACCTGGTTATACACCCCCGGGAGTAGGAGCTCCAGATAATCATCTTTGTGCTACATTGTAAGTGATGTTAGGTGGACAAAAATTTGAAAAAAACACCTGTACCTTTAGGAGTTGGTTAAAATTATCGCGTTATTTAAAATTTGTCAATTAAATACCTATATCTAAGATAATGTAATAATGTAACTGTTAAATTTGTAAAAGTCAAAATCTTGATGTAATACCTCGTGACGGTTGAAGCTAATTAAAGAATGTTTTAATGTTAACGCTGATTAGATAGGTATCTTTCTTTTAAATTATTATATTTTTTCCAAATGAATATGATGTAGACCCCAATCCAAATGAATTAGAAGAGGGAGCTACACCTTATAGTATATCCGAGGCGTAGAACAAAAAAGTGTGTTTCTCTGTCACCTCATTTCAATTTCATTTTCCTTTCCCCACATCCATATTATTAAAATCATTACGCAAAAAGTAATGTATCGATATCTGTACGTATTCTCTTGTTAGAATTTTGCCTCAGCCACAGTTTAAATTAACTAATCGGATGTATCTATACTTACCATACTTACCATAGGCGTATGGGGGGGGGGGGATCTGGATGTTTCAACCCAACCCCCCCCCCCCTCCCCAGCCAAAAGAATTTTTTAAAATTTAATCACGTATATGCAGTCATTGCACTAAATAATTGTTTCAGATTTTTTTTTGGCAAAATTTTCGCCTGGGCTTCGCTCGGGTTCAATAACTTTGCTTATTTTAATAAAATAGTGGGTATTTTTCAAAATTTTACATACTTAATCTAGAATTTCTAATGTTAAAAAAAGTGATGAAATTTCCGGTTTTGAATGTTTTTTTCTGCAAAAAATTTTACCCTCGCTTCGCTCGGCCTGATTACCTACATGTCATATTTTAACAAAGTAGTGAATTTTTTCTTCGAGATTAGATATACTGTATATAAGGTATAGGTATCTATAGTACATGTTTTTGTGCACCTAAAAATGCACGTAAACGTTAATTTTTTTCAATTAATAAACGTGAGTTTAAATTCTGGCCTCCCCCTCTTGATAACATCCTACCTACCCTAATTTGAACCCCCTTCTTGAGATACGCTAGTGATACTTACTAGCCAATAGGCAAATTTGATAGACACGTAATCGTGTTCCTAATTATATCGCAAGGAATTCGAAATGGTCTTTCGTTATTTACAACTTCTTCTGAAGAAAATTTATGATTTTTCCTAAAAAAGCATTTAAAAATCCCAAATTACTGCATTGACACTGAGGTACAACTTGGTATGGAATAAATATTAGTAAAGAATGAAAATGGCTCAAGCAACAGCATTGTTGCACCACCCTTTCAAAAATTATCAAAAATGAAGAAAATATAATTTTCTTCATTTTTGAAAAGTTCTGAAGGGCACGATAATGATGAAAAATCGCCATAAACGTTTTTTCTTCAATTCTCCCTAAAAACAGGGGTAAATGTGAAAAATCGACGAAAACTGTCTTGTTGGGTAAAAGTACCTACGCTGTGACTATTTCGCTTAAAATTTATGAGAAATTAAAAAAACTTTATTTTTTTGTTTCTTGTTTTATCGGGGGGGGGGGGGGGGGGGGGGGGCTCGTGGCACCACTTAAAATTCAGTTAGAGAAAAAATAAAAAGTAGGAAAGTATTTTCTCCAAATATGTAACTAATTAACCGAGGGGGGGGGGGTGTCCTGAAAACATAGCTACCAAGTTATGACCAAGCGAATGTACTAAGAAGGCATGAAAGTTGTTACCTACCTTTTTTTGATTAAAGAAAAAGAATACCTACTCATTTACCGACGAGGAACCAAAAAATCCTACCTTCCGAGTGTCCCATAATATGTGGCACCCCGTGACATTTTGTTCGCAAATCGGTAACATTTGGAGCAAAGTGAACAATGTGCGTTTATTTTGTTTTATCAATGTTTCCAACATTTTGAACAAAATGTCATAGGGAGTGCTAGATATTATGGGGCACCCGGTACATAACCTAAGTTCATTAATTTAATACAGGTTGTATTTGCAGGTACCTATGCGTATAAGGTGTTTTAGTTATATGATAAATGCGTGACTTTACCTTTGCTATGTTTAAATCAAGCCTTTTAAAAATAAATTCATAATGAAAATCTGCTTTTCTAAAATTTTTAAATCCCCAAATCGCTCAACTTCACATTTCAAGGAAAGCATTGCAATTACATATTCGTTAAAATTTGTTTTCTTAGGTAGGTAAGTGGCAAGTACCTATCTTACATTTAATTGAATACACTTTGGCTAAAAATTCATCTTTTTTCGATTTTACATAGGTAGGCAATATTGCACATCAGTAACAAAAATACTGGTATGCCTAAATGAGTAGGTAGGTATACGTACTACTTGGGCTACATTATCTATTGACTATTATCTCATATTTATACACATTTTTTTAACACATGTGGGAAACAGTTGCTAAAACTTTGAAAATTGTACCGACAAGCGAATTTTTTGAAACCAACATTAACGTATTTATCACACGGTATGTGGATAAAATACGATACTCGTAGCTATGTATCTGTATTAATTCTAAAATTATTAAAAATTGAAGTGACGCAAAATTTAAAATTTTGGTAGGTACAAATACATAGCTGTGTTGATTCAAGAGGTACCTAAAATTATTTTTGTACTCATTTTTTTAAATTTTTATTTACCTTATACTCCGTACCCATGCTTACTTATTTGAAATGTTTTCTCAACTGGTTTTATTTTGATTTTCTTATTTTCCCCTGTATCAATGTCATTTATGGTGCACCAGATTTCTATTTTTTGAAAATTTCCATCCACGTAGTTACATATCCTATTTTTATGATTCTTTATTTTTGTTATTTTAATTTCACTGCTGTAAATTCTAAATAGGATAAAAATATTTTTAAACCAAAAATAATTTTCATAAATACCTACCTATATGAGTAGTATATACGGGTCTTTACCCCACACAACCCATTCAGCCATATTTCTCCAAAATGAATATCAATATTAAAGAAATTACACTTAAAAAAAATAAAATAAAATAAAAATAAAATCAGAGCACAAGCGTTCAGGCAAAAATCAATGTGAATATTTTCTGTTATTTTAACGAATTTTGTAGATTTTTTCACTTTGTACAAAATCGTCAAAAATTTAACAGAACCGATGCCCCATACCTGTTATTTCGACATTTTAAGCCTGAGCTGGGTACCCAATAAAATTCATCTTCCAAGGTAGGTACCCAGTAATATTAATTATCCAAGGTAGGTACCCAGTAAAAATAGCTTCACCAAGGTAGGTACCTAGTAAAATTCATCACCCCAGAATTTTATAGATTTTTTCCAAGTACGAGTATTTTAATACGTGATGGATGTGGCCCACGCGCATGATAATTTTTCAAAGACGGTTGTTCATCCCACTCACTTACTGATTCATTCAAAGACGGCTGTTCACCCCACTCGCTTAGTTAACCAATTGGTTAACTAAGCGAGTGGGGTGAACAGCCGTCTTTGAATGAATCAGTAAGTGAGTGGGATGAACAACCGTCTTTGAAAAATTATCATGCGCGTGGGCCACATCCATCACGTATTAAAATACTCGTACTTGGAAAAAATCTATAAAATTCTGGGGTGATGAATTTTACTAGGTACCTACCTTGGTGAAGCTATTTTTACTGGGTACCTACCTTGGATAATTAATATTACTGGGTACCTACCTTGGAAGATGAATTTTATTGGGTACCCAGCTCAGGCTTAAAATGTCGAAATAACAGGTATGGGGCATCGGTTCTGTTAAATTTTTGACGATTTTGTACAAAGTGAAAAAATCTACAAAATTCGTTAAAATAACAGAAAATATTCACATTGATTTTTGCCTGAACGCTTGTGCTCTGATTTTATTTTTATTTTATTTTATTTTTTTTAAGTGTAATTTCTTTAATATTGATATTCATTTTGGAGAAATATGGCTGAATGGGTTGTGTGGGGTAAAGACCCGTATATACTACTCATATAGGTAGGTATTTATGAAAATTATTTTTGGTTTAAAAATATTTTTATCCTATTTAGAATTTACAGCAGTGAAATTAAAATAACAAAAATAAAGAATCATAAAAATAGGATATGTAACTACGTGGATGGAAATTTTCAAAAAATAGAAATCTGGTGCACCATAAATGACATTGATACAGGGGAAAATAAGAAAATCAAAATAAAACCAGTTGAGAAAACATTTCAAATAAGTAAGCATGGGTACGGAGTATAAGGTAAATAAAAATTTAAAAAAATGAGTACAAAAATAATTTTAGGTACCTCTTGAATCAACACAGCTATGTATTTGTACCTACCAAAATTTTAAATTTTGCGTCACTTCAATTTTTAATAATTTTAGAATTAATACAGATACATAGCTACGAGTATCGTATTTTATCCACATACCGTGTGATAAATACGTTAATGTTGGTTTCAAAAAATTCGCTTGTCGGTACAATTTTCAAAGTTTTAGCAACTGTTTCCCACATGTGTTAAAAAAATGTGTATAAATATGAGATAATAGTCAATAGATAATGTAGCCCAAGTAGTACGTATACCTACCTACTCATTTAGGCATACCAGTATTTTTGTTACTGATGTGCAATATTGCCTACCTATGTAAAATCGAAAAAAGATGAATTTTTAGCCAAAGTGTATTCAATTAAATGTAAGATAGGTACTTGCCACTTACCTACCTAAGAAAACAAATTTTAACGAATATGTAATTGCAATGCTTTCCTTGAAATGTGAAGTTGAGCGATTTGGGGATTTAAAAATTTTAGAAAAGCAGATTTTCATTATGAATTTATTTTTAAAAGGCTTGATTTAAACATAGCAAAGGTAAAGTCACGCATTTATCATATAACTAAAACACCTTATACGCATAGGTACCTGCAAATACAACCTGTATTAAATTAATGAACTTAGGTTATGTACCGGGTGCCCCATAATATCTAGCACTCCCTATGACATTTTGTTCAAAATGTTGGAAACATTGATAAAACAAAATAAACGCACATTGTTCACTTTGCTCCAAATGTTACCGATTTGCGAACAAAATGTCACGGGGTGCCACATATTATGGGACACTCGGAAGGTAGGATTTTTTGGTTCCTCGTCGGTAAATGAGTAGGTATTCTTTTTCTTTAATCAAAAAAAGGTAGGTAACAACTTTCATGCCTTCTTAGTACATTCGCTTGGTCATAACTTGGTAGCTATGTTTTCAGGACCCCCCCCCCCCCTCGGTTAATTAGTTACATATTTGGAGAAAATACTTTCCTACTTTTTATTTTTTCTCTAACTGAATTTTAAGTGGTGCCACGAGCCCCCCCCCCCCCCCCCCCCCCCCGATAAAACAAGAAACAAAAAAATAAAGTTTTTTTAATTTCTCATAAATTTTAAGCGAAATAGTCACAGCGTAGGTACTTTTACCCAACAAGACAGTTTTCGTCGATTTTTCACATTTACCCCTGTTTTTAGGGAGAATTGAAGAAAAAACGTTTATGGCGATTTTTCATCATTATCGTGCCCTTCAGAACTTTTCAAAAATGAAGAAAATTATATTTTCTTCATTTTTGATAATTTTTGAAAGGGTGGTGCAACAATGCTGTTGCTTGAGCCATTTTCATTCTTTACTAATATTTATTCCATACCAAGTTGTACCTCAGTGTCAATGCAGTAATTTGGGATTTTTAAATGCTTTTTTAGGAAAAATCATAAATTTTCTTCAGAAGAAGTTGTAAATAACGAAAGACCATTTCGAATTCCTTGCGATATAATTAGGAACACGATTACGTGTCTATCAAATTTGCCTATTGGCTAGTAAGTATCACTAGCGTATCTCAAGAAGGGGGTTCAAATTAGGGTAGGTAGGATGTTATCAAGAGGGGGAGGCCAGAATTTAAACTCACGTTTATTAATTGAAAAAAATTAACGTTTACGTGCATTTTTAGGTGCACAAAAACATGTACTATAGATACCTATACCTTATATACAGTATATCTAATCTCGAAGAAAAAATTCACTACTTTGTTAAAATATGACATGTAGGTAATCAGGCCGAGCGAAGCGAGGGTAAAATTTTTTGCAGAAAAAAACATTCAAAACCGGAAATTTCATCACTTTTTTTAACATTAGAAATTCTAGATTAAGTATGTAAAATTTTGAAAAATACCCACTATTTTATTAAAATAAGCAAAGTTATTGAACCCGAGCGAAGCCCAGGCGAAAATTTTGCCAAAAAAAAATCTGAAACAATTATTTAGTGCAATGACTGCATATACGTGATTAAATTTTAAAAAATTCTTTTGGCTGGGGAGGGGGGGGGGGGTTGGGTTGAAACATCCAGATCCCCCCCCCCCCATACGCCTATGGTAAGTATGGTAAGTATAGATACATCCGATTAGTTAATTTAAACTGTGGCTGAGGCAAAATTCTAACAAGAGAATACGTACAGATATCGATACATTACTTTTTGCGTAATGATTTTAATAATATGGATGTGGGGAAAGGAAAATGAAATTGAAATGAGGTGACAGAGAAACACACTTTTTTGTTCTACGCCTCGGATATACTATAAGGTGTAGCTCCCTCTTCTAATTCATTTGGATTGGGGTCTACATCATATTCATTTGGAAAAAATATAATAATTTAAAAGAAAGATACCTATCTAATCAGCGTTAACATTAAAACATTCTTTAATTAGCTTCAACCGTCACGAGGTATTACATCAAGATTTTGACTTTTACAAATTTAACAGTTACATTATTACATTATCTTAGATATAGGTATTTAATTGACAAATTTTAAATAACGCGATAATTTTAACCAACTCCTAAAGGTACAGGTGTTTTTTTCAAATTTTTGTCCACCTAACATCACTTACAATGTAGCACAAAGATGATTATCTGGAGCTCCTACTCCCGGGGGTGTATAACCAGGTGACATTACATCGAGACTATGCTCACCACTACCATCACCACTTCCTCCTCCAACACCACCGGGAGGAGGGGTAGAACCATGAGTCCCATGACCGCTACCTCCACCATTGTCACCACCACCTGGGCTACTTCCACCACCGTTGTTTCCACCATCGCCACCACCACTGTTTCCACCTCCACCTCCTCCACTGTTTCCACATGCAGCACACGCAAACTGCAAATTTTTCTTTTTTATTTGATTGCAAATAGCACCTTTTAAATCGTTTATTGCTTCATCTTCAGCCTGAGCGTTATATTTCTGTAACAAATGAACCGAATCGTTAAACAATCGAGCAAATATGACGGGTAAAGTCGGCCAAAAAGTAATTTAAAACCTACCATATCGAATAAAACTCCGGGTATGTTTGGTTCATGCAGCGTATTTAGCTGTTTGTATCTGTTATCACACCATTGCCCAGCTTCGTTGCATGGTTTACATCCTTTAAGTTTATTCCAGTCTAGTCCCGAATCCGTGGCACACTGAAGGGATAGGGAAGGCAACAGTAGTTATGAAATAGGTACGTAACACCACTTATGAAAATATTCATGTACCTACTTTTTGGGCGTTGCACATTTGATCACCATTTGCCATCATACACAGAAAAAATTTACCTAAATTGTTTTCATCATTTTCGTAATAATGAGCGGCGCAGGCATGAAGGGCGTCGATTTTACATTCTTCAATGCCATCTTTGCATTGAAGGACATCTTGCACAATCTGATAACATCGAATCACCGTTTCATGGATTCAGTAGGTATGTAAACCTTAGGTATCTACGCAACTAAATCAAGCGATAAAAATTTGAAAATAATACTTACATGAGATGTAGAACAAGGAATGAAATGCCATTTGACGCATTTCGACATTTCGTCGAAAATTGGTTTTAGTTTATTGTTGAAGAAATCTTTTGAATTCGAGTCGAGACTGTCAAAAGAAATAACCACCTCCAGACTCTAAAAAAGAAAAGTTGAAAATTTTAATTTAGGTAAAGCGTCTCTTATTTGTTGATTTGAGATGTGATTATTCTACACAAGTTTATCTACTTACGCCACCACTGTTTCCACCTCCATTTCCATGACCGCTGTCGCAGTCAGGATTAGGTTTACAATCAACTCCAGATACAAAAATCACAAAAATCCACGCAAAAAGTAATTTTGAAATCATGATATACAAATATACCGATCTATGGTCTACTTATGCGATCGTAGAACGATGGCCAATGCCTGATGAAACAATTCGATCGTACTCAAGTAAGTACATGAACGAATACACGAAGAATGTTCAACAGAAAACTTCCTGAATTTCGATTTTATTTATATGCCAAAAAAAACGCACGACGATCGCATACAAAAAGCTATTATTCGCGATTTATGATGGTGAAAAATGGATAAAAAGTATACCTATCTAAATGCAAATAGTAATTTTTCGAAAAATTTAGAATTCATTGACAGATTTATGACTCGAATACGTTGAAAGTGTACAAAAACAGCACTCGCAAGTGTATCTGCTATAATGTCAACAATGGGAAAAATACGAAATTTTATTAAAATAGGTACGAGGGAAAATGAAACAGGTATGAAAATGTTGAAAATACTTATGTCTAGTGAAATGAAATGAAGTTTTATTGCAACGCGGATATCGCTTTTTGAAAGAAATAGCAACCTATTTGATTTTACAATTTGTTTCTTTTACAAAAAAGTTGAATAATATAAACGAAAGAATCAATTCGAATTGGAAAGTTGCGATTTCATTGAGAGGTGGATATGATCACACGAAACAATGAGCGTTACGGAACCTTTTTCCGGAGTTCTTTTTTTAAAAAAGTGCGCACTTTCAAGTATGCATACAGGTTACTATAGAAATTTCATAGGTAATTTATTATCTATTCATCACGTTTATTTGTGCAAAAAGCAATAGGTGCATACATACTCGTAATTGTGTGGTACTATAATAGCCAAGTAAGTATAGGTACCCGTACCTACATAAGCAATCATTAATAGAAAAATCTAAGTAAATTAATAATAGGTAATCCTTCGTTAGCTCTATGCCTTTATCTACCATAAATTCCCGGGGGCATCACAGCAGGATGAAATCCACTGTCACCACTAGAAGGGGGAGTAGACCCTGAATTCCCATTCCCATTACCCCCACCACTATCACCCCCACCACTTGGACTACCACCACCACCATTACTTCCACCACCTCCACTGTTTCCACATGCAGCACACTGCAAATTTTTCTTTTTGATTTGACTGCAAATAGCACCTTTTAAATCACTCATTGCATCGTTTTCAGCCTGTGCGCTATATTTCTGAAACCAAATAAACCAAATAATTAAACGATCAAATAAATAGGCAAATTCAGTCGTAAAAATTAACCGAAACGTACTTATTTAAAATAAAAACCTACCATATCAAATAAAACACCTGGTATATTCGGTTCGTGAATCTTATTCAACTGTTGATATCTGTTATCACACCATTGTCCAGCTTCATCGCACGGTTTACATCCTCTAAGTTTATTCCAGTCCAGGCCTGAATCGGTAGCGCACTAATCAATAAAAAATTTCCCATCATACGGTATTATTCAGAAAATCAGTTCTCGTCTCGCATAAAATCATTCAAAATACTACCTTTTGTGCGCAGCTCATTTGATCCCCACTTGCCATCATACAAAGGAAAAATTTGCCCAAACTGTTTTCGTCGTTTTCATAAAAATGAGCAGCGCAGGCGTGAAGGGCGTCGATTTTACATTCTTCGATTCCATCTTTGCATTGAAGAACATTTTGCACAATCTGATGATATGGAATCATTGCTATATGAGTAAATTATGCAACTAAATTAAGTTGAACAAAAATTTCAGTAAAACTACCCACATGAGATGTGGAACATGGAATGAAATGCCATTTGACACATTTTGCCATTTCATCGAAAATTGGTTTGAGTTTGCTGCTGAAGAAATTTTTTGAATTGCAGTCAAGACTGTCGAAAGAAATAACCACTTCTAGGCTCTGAAAAGAATGGTTGAAAAGTTTTAAATTAGCGAAAGCGTCTCAATTTTGTTGTTTTTAGAAGTGATTATTCTAAATAATTGCATCTAATAGTCCATACTCACGCTACCACCATTTTCACTTCCATTGCCATGATCACCACCACAGTCAGGATTGGGTTTACAATAAACTTCTTCTGTCACGAAAACCGTAAAAATCCACACAAAAAGCATTTTTGAAATCATGACGAACAAATATCCCAACTCACTAGATACCTACTAATGGAACTGTAGAACAAAAACCGACGATTTGAGGGCAAGTAAGTAAACGCGCAGAGATGAAATTATGCTAAAAAATACTTCGAGTTTGGGTTTTTTATATGCCAAAAGAAGCGTATTACCATCACTTAAAAAACCTATTACATACGTATTCGAAACTTATTACGGTGAAAAATGAATAAAAAATTATACCTACCCACCTAAATGCAAATAGTAATTTTTCGAAAAATTTAGAATTCTTTGACAGATTTATAACTCGAATACGTCGAAAACGTACAAAAACAGCTCTCACAACTGTACTATAATGTCAAAAATCTGCAAAAAAAACAGGATTTATTAAAATATGCGGAAAAATGAGTAAACATGGTATGAAAATGTTGAAAATAAAAGTAAAAATTAATAGAAATTTTATACCATCGCGGATGATAAAAATTGACAAATTTCTCATTTCCAAGTCGCGTTTAACATTTTTTTCTCCATTATTCGATTCGGGAAATATGTACCTAGAGTCCTAGACCTACCCACTATATGTAAGTATAAAGTGAATATGTAAAATGATATTTTTTCCGAAAATACTTATTTGCTGATTGATAACGATTTTAATGGATTCGCTGAAAAAAACGAACTAATATGATAAATTGGAGCAATTGTTCGAGAATTTCGACAACAAAGTTTCAAATATGGAAGACAATGATCAAATTAGGTATGTAGGTACCTATATAAAATAAACTTCAAATACCGAGTGGCCTCAGGGGCGTTCCGACGGGGTGAGGGGGGGGGGTGTCACACCCCCCAAAGTTTTGCTTAGTCGGAATTTGTCGGCAAAATGAGTGAAGCAGTCGGAATTGTCGGCGAAATGAGTACCTAATAATCCTACTACCGACTCTGAATTTTGAGCATTCGAAAAAATAAGTACAAAAACCGACTCAGT
>FIZU01009000.1:0-18141 GCA_900064475.1 Pseudococcus longispinus
GGACGAAAAAATCGATTTTTTGCATTTTTGAAGATGACGCACCACGATATCAAGTTCTACAAAAATATGGGATTGTACATCTAGACTAAGTACACAATATATATTTTTTCAGAATTTTACCTCTGAAAAGGGTTACCAAAATGGTCTTTAGAAAGCTTAAAATGTTCATTTGACCTTGAAAAAGTGCTCGAAATTTCTTTCAAAAAATTCCAAAAATTACCCTCGATGGTTTGTATCCATTTGGGTTTTTGAATTCGGGGAAATATTTTTCGGGTAAACGGCGTTCGGGAATTCGACTTTCGGGTACATGGAATCGGGAAAATGTCCTGCAACCCTATCTACCAGCCTTGTAAGTATGAAAAAATTCGATTGCGAACTGCTAAAAATGAAAATTTTAAAGAAAATCCACATTTAACCCCCCGAAGGGGTTAGGGTTGAAATATCGAGCTAAAAACTTTGTCACTGGGGTTTTAGACCATAAGAACCAACTTCCACTGGTTAATTCAAAATGCGGTGCTCAGGGTCCAAATCACCCCTATAAACCCGGCTATACGGTCTTTAATAACATTTATAAAAAAACTTTAACAAATTTGTTTTCACTTTTTTTCAGCATACAAAGGGCTTCTAGTACTTTCCAGGGATGAAACCAAGTGGGAGGATGAGGAGGGGGTTGGTGCTTGTGGGTGATGGAGGGGGGCTTGGGCCTCCTTCGATGATGGGAGTAAATGACAAACCGTATAATTTTTGAGTTTCAGTAAATTTTTTGAAATACTTTCGTCGTCGAAGGAGGCCCCAGCCCAACCCCCACCACCATCACCCACATGCACCAACTCCCTCCTCAATCTCACCCTTGGTCTCATCCCTGGCAAGTACTAAAAGCCCTTCGTATGTTGAAAAAAAGTGAAAACAAATTTATTAAAATTTTGTTTGCCTCTTCAATTTCAAAGATAGGCAACCTGTAGTAATAACAATTTTTATTCGCCCAATCGAACGCTATCTAGTACGGACATCATTTGAATGTTCCAAACATGTTTTATTAATTCGTGAATATCTGAAAATTGATTATTTTCAAGTTTCAAAAATTCATAGACCCTTCAATTTACGAGATAGTCAACTAATCGCAATAACATTTTTTGTATGTCTACTCGAGTTGTATCTATGGTTAAATTATTACCTACTTTTTATTTAACACCTTGTAATCGGCGCCACGTTTAGTTTAGTGGTGTTTAAAGAAATTGACTTTATGTAGGGATTGTAGTAAAAAAATTACAAGCCCAGTTGGCTAATGAGTATTAACACACTTGGCAGTTGGCAATAATTGTTTCTTGTTTGAAATCTTAGTGGTTTTAAATGGGAGGTAGGTACTAGGTATAATAATTTACTCGTTTATACCTGCTACGTTATTTTTTAATTCATCGCGATATTAATTGTATTATTACGTACGTCGCGTCATCGACTAATTAATACCTAAATACGGAATATGCTTCTTATTTAGACACTGGAACAATGAATTGGATAACGCTGCCAAAGGTAAACGGGATCCGAGTCTTTTACGTGCTTTAGTCAAGATGTTTGGAGCGCGTATGATGATGTACGGTATCGTTTTGGCCATTGTCGAGATTTTTTTGAGGTAAGCTTTTTTCTCGATTTGATCACTTAAGCGTGCGTTCCACGTTGTACGAGTATCTGTACGTAGATCTATCAAGTAGATAATATGTACGCATTATGTACTCGTATTCGTATTCGTACACATCTGTACAATGATATAGGTTTAGGTATACTATATACTTATCTGACTGATGAAATGATTTCGTAACCTTCGTCACAATTTATCAATTTTCTTATCGATTCGATTCCGAATGGTTAGTAAGGTTTTTTTTTCGGTTTCCCAAATCAACGTTTACCTCTACAGCTTGTACTCGACTTTTCGGGAACCTACCTATCTAAACCTACATTTCCGAATGGAAATATGAAAGACTATACGCTATCAGGATGGGAGGGATAGGTGAGAAAGATAGTGTGTGAGAGGAGGAGAAAAAGAAACGAGATAAAGGATCAAGGATGAATTTTACGTCTTTACCGATAGGTATCAGGTATACCTATATGTATCCGTAGGTAACGACTTGGTAGGTAATAGTCTAGGTACAGCTACTTGTAGCGAAACAGCGATTGGTACGCTAATTGTAATGCTATCTTATGGCATAACGGTGTCGCTGTTCATTTACGAGTATTAAAAATATGAATACGAAGGCGCGTTTCGAGCGTATGTACGAGACTACGAGTAGGTATAGATTAAGTATGGGTACATATGACAAATAAAATCCACGATATGAATTGAATTGAAATTGAATTGAATTGAAGTGAAGTGATTTTACAACGTACACCTCACCATTAATAATTAATTTTGATATAGAACTCGTGTTTCGCGTACCTCATGTCACCCATTCGCCTGTCGTATTTTGTTTCACACCTTCATTATGAAATTCAAGTGCGATTTTAGATGTACCTGCGCGTATTTCTGTGTACACATAACCTTACGATCGTCTTCCTCCTACACGTCTGTCTGGTTAGTCTTTGCCACCGCAATGCGGAGTCGATTTCATTTGATCGGATGAAAAGAAGTAGGTACGAGGAAGTATGAAAACTGCTGATGTACTTGGGAAGGAGATAGGGGGTGGACGATATTTTGGATTTGAAAACTGGCGATTTTTAACCGAAGGAGAAATTGAGTTGGAGAATTCGTCCGTGTGGTTCGGTCGTAAGTTATGAGAACGAGATACGTCACGTGAGGTAGTGTTATCGGATAAAGATTCGTTATGGAATTAGTACTTATTTGGTTTAAAAATCGTATATCCGTCAGTAATCGACCTTTGTGAAAACAAAATCTTGGAACTCGTAGCCGGTAGTCCTCGCTCCGAGTCAACGTCGCCATTCGTTGCCAAAAATAATTCGACAAATGGTTCGGCTCTGATTTACGACTACGCTTACTTAATACCATACTCGAAACGTGAACGCAAACGCATCGCGGAAATGCATTGCAATCGTAGGTCTAGGTATCGTTTTGTTTCTTCGCTTACCTCGATATTTTATTCGTACGTAGTATTTTTCACGTATTTGCGAAAGAATTTGTTTTTTTTTTTGCTTCCTTTTTTCTCCTAAATGAGATAATAGCCGAATCAACATTCGTTAACCTTAAGTAATGTCCATCGATCAAGTTCACGTATCGTATTTAGGTAGGTTAGCGATAGCGATAAGTACTCGTACATACTCGTACATGTATAAACCGCCGCCGCACCGATTCAATCCTCACGCCGCGTCGCGCCGAATTAACTGCAGCAAATGAGGCGTCTCGCTCTTACTTTTTTAACGTTTCGAATTTTCTTTCCTGAAAAAAATCACAAATTTGGAAGCTAGTCGTAATAATTTGTCGAAGGATGCGTCTCTTTTGTTTCGTCGTGTCCGACTTTGGCGTGCGCGTACGTTTAGGTAATTGTTTACGTTACGTTGCTATAGCTAATAGCTAATGATTTAATGAATGGAAACTCTTCGACACTTCGACAGCGACACCGACACCCGAATTATCTGCCCTGCTCGATGCATAATATTACGCTTTCGTTGCATAGATATTGAAAGCAAAACAGCTCTACTCTGCGCTGCGCAGTGCTGATTTAAATTTACATACCTACCTAGTACCTATCTGCCAATATTCGTATACCTATGTAAAAACGCGTGAATTTTTAATACCTCGGGTGGACGTCGCGTCGTGGACTACGATATCGTACGCCGAATAATAATTATTGGTTAAATTATTGCCGCAAAATGAAAGACGGCTTATCGGCGGAGTGAGAATTGGGAGAAAAAGAGAGAGAGGGAGGTGAAGGGTCCGCAGCAATTTCATTATACGTACGTTTACGACCTGTTTATGGACCATTTATAATGTTCGTATATGTATATAACTACATAACTACATACTCGAGTAGATATTACAACGAATTCTAGCATTCGTTGGCAAATTTATTAAAAATTCGTCATCCCGTAGATACGTTTTTCTGCTTGTATATGTAATGTACTTATATTTGCGGGTATATTATGTTCGAATCCATCTTCCATTTTGCCATATCTAGTATCTACCTAGTACCTACCTATACTAAAGTATTTTAGCGAATTGAGAAATGCCGATGCCCCGATGGTGTTATTTTCAGTTTTCTCGATATTCTGGCATTTATTTCCTCATTGGAATGAAAATCAGATGAAATTTTCGGGTGCGATTTTCGTTGATTAATTTGACGCGTCTGTAGTGTCGTCAGGTCTCCTCTTTGTGGGCCGAAAATTTTAAATATAGAGGGCATTTCGTGATAAGTCTATGAAAGGGGGCAGGCCCCTCACATCAAATTTCGGGAACAGGGACAAAAAATTTTACGCGGGGCCTATTTTGTTGAAATGAGGAAATGCATTGAGCCCGAGCGAAGCGAGAGCGAAAATTTTTGTAAAAAATTGGAATCAAAACTTGAAATTTCATTATTTTTTTCAACATTTTAATCATCAAAGAAAATTTGAAGAAGTTACCCATGTATACTAGTGAAAAATGTAAATAAAACATGACATTTTTCGTTTCACCGGGCACCTAAAACCTCCGGGCCTGGGTACAACTGTACCATCTGTACCCCCCTTGTGAGGGCCCTGAAGGGGGGTGAACTAAAAAATTATAGCATGTTCTTTAAAATGAAAATTCGCGTTTTTTCCCCTTTTTTTTCCAACATACTTGTCACCAATACCTCCCTTTTCAGGCAATTTTTGTAATTTTTCGTTGTGCGAATAAAAAATTAAATGCATAGTCTATTATCGAAAAACAAACTAAAAATTAATCACATTTTCATTACTATATGAATATTTTACTTTGGTAGGTACTCAAAACTTTTTAAAAAATGGCAAAACGTATTTTTAATAGGTAATTAGGTACAATTTGTTATTTCTATTTTACGGAAATTCAAAATTTACAATAATACATTACAAGTTGTCAAAATTTTGAGCTCTCATTTTTAAACTTATCGTACGCACTCATATATTATCAAAGTAGGTTATAGGGTATGCAATTTCATAATTGCTTGATTGGTTTCGATTTCAAAATGTTTACTTTTGAGAGCTGGGCCACATGTGGACCCGAGATTGGTTCACGTAGGTCCGGGCCCACCTGGCCTACCCCCTGGCGACGCCACTGTGACACGTTGATGTTGTAAATTGATGTAAATTTGGTACAAGGTGAGGTGTTTGGGAAACGTTCAACTTGTTTGTTCGCTGTTGGCGCCTTTGCGTGGTTTACAGGAAACCATCGGACCATCATCATAAATACGTACCTAACTAGACCTTCGAACGATTAAGTTACTCATTTTGATTCGTACGAGTAGTAGGTAGCTACGTAGGTACATATACCTATGGTTTGAGAGTTGGTAAACTCCACCGATCGTGGCCAAATTCCACCGATAGAAATTTTATACCTGAAAGGGGTACAGTCAAATTCCACCGATGGAAATTTTATACCTGAAAAGGGTTCAGTCAAATTCCACCGAAAAAGTTGTAGGTGATGTGTATAGGTAAATTCCACCGACTTTGAAAGTAATTGAAGTACGAGTGGGTATTGTAATTTGTATTTCATTCGTGTTTTATCTTTTATATGAACAGTTCAATCTTATGTGATATATCCCGACAAGCGAAATCGACAAATTATCGAAAGTAGCAATCGATTAAAATATCGAATTCGACAAAATGTTGAGAAAGTTCCTACTTGAACGAACGATATGGTCGACATATTACCGATAGTTTATCTGAAACGATATTTCAAAGATACTTCGTCGAGAATTCTGTCTAGAAACAGTCGAGAAACTAAAGTTATATCGATAGTTTATCGACAGAGTTATCGATGAAATATCAATGTAATATCGCTTACGATAAATTATCGATAATATGTCGACCATATCGTTCGATTCAAGGAGAAACTTTCTCAACCAGCGATGGACGATTCCCGGGAACAAAATTTTCATCGGGAATTCCCGGCAATTTTTTGGGAACGGGAATTCCCGCTGAAAATGGATTCTGTGGCCAATCCTCTATCATTATAGCTAACTACCATTGATTTCTGTACCATAAAACCTGAGAAAATGCATTTCAATTTGTCATCTGATTTCTTTTGAAAAGTACTGATTTTTTCGTTTTTATAAATTTATTGGGAACACTAATAAAATTTTTGGCATTTATATGGTTTTTAAATTAATATAAACGATTTGGAAGTTAGTCAATCGTAACTAATATCATTCATTATGATTATCCATAGAATTTGTCGAATTTTTATGCCAAAAATTTAAAAAATTCACCAAAATGGAAATTCTAAGGTTTGCCAAGCTGAGAACGGGCACGCCAAAAAACGGGAATTTGGGGAAGTGGAATCCCATCACTGTTCTCAACATTTTGTCGAATTCAATATTTTGTCGATTTTACAACGTATCAAATAATTGCTTAGAAAAAATTTTTAATTTGATTTTTTACTTTTTTTTTCGGCGTGCTCTTGAATGTTTTATCCTAATTTCATATAGAAAATTTTGTATTCAATATATGTTAACTTTATGAAAAAAATCTATTAGTGGAATTTGGCTATACCCTTTTCAGGTATAAAATTTTCATCGATGGAATTTGGCTGTACCCTTTTCAGATATAAACTTTGTGTCGGTGGAGTTTACCTATGCCATTATCGGCACCATGAAAAAATCAGTGGAATTTGAATATGCCCTGTCTTTGCGTAAACGCAGTTTCCCAGCAAATACTCGTACCTTCCTTTACTCGTTCGAGTGTCTTGCTGTATTCTATCTTTGGCGAATGCTGCTACTTGCTAACTCCGTGAATGCGAGATGGTGGTAGAAAAATTTGTCGTTCTATCGTCCAAATTAGCGGGGAAGCTTGATTTTTTTCATTTCAGAGCATTACCTAAGTCGTTTTAATTTTAATTTTTTTTTGCTGTACTACCTACGTAGTGGTATCTCTGTAAACGGTCGATCGGAGTTGGACTGTATCGATACTTATTGGATAGGTATTTGATACATTACCCATCGACGTCGATATTTGTTAGGTACCAGATACCAGGTACCTAGACCTACTTACCTACGTATACTGTATGAAAATATACGAGTATACCTATGCGATATCGTATACGCTACGTAGCTAGGTACTCGCGTAACCATTTTGCTTTAATTGTTGTAACTTCACAGCGTGCTGCAAACTATATTAATCGGCCGGACTGTACAGTTTTTCATGCCTGGTTCGAAGTTGAGTCGGAACGATTTGTACGTAGCATCGAGCGGTGTATTCCTATGCAGCGGGTTAAGGTCACTTTTCTTTACTATGTACGATATTGGCATTTCTCAGTGTGGCATGCAGATCAGGGTGTCCATTTGTTCAGCCGTATATAGAAAGGTAGCTGTTCGAGGTTTTACTATCTATTTCTACCTAGTACAGTAGTTCCTTACCTACATAGTACAACTACAACTACAACATACTCACGCATACCTACCTATTTGCCTTTGTTTAATTTACTCGTACCTACTTACTCTTACGCATTTTGTTGTTCTCATTTCATTTTTCACTTTATTTTTTGCCATATTATTTCGGTCGACTGCGACGGTACTTAACACTACTTACCTAATTTTAAACTTTCGTCTCCTTTTTTTTCTTCGTTTCATTCGTTTTAGCTCCTGTTTTTACGACTATTTTTCGACCTCCAAGCAAAAGATAACTTTACTCGCTTGCTTACTTGTACTTCATGCGATGTACCTCTACCTACCCACCTACCCAACGTAAACTGCATGTAGGCAGTAAGCAGCTATAGGCAGTAGGCACATAGAACGCGTAGGCTGCAGTGATTCTCATAATACAATACGTAATAGTGTAATGCACTCGTACGTCTACGTGGATACAAGAAATGATACATGTAACCAGCTATTTTCGAATATCGCACCTATTCTGACTTAATGCAAGTTTTCTTCGCCAATCAGCGAATTTTTCATGTTTTCGAATTTTTGAAATTTGAAAATCAAAAAATTCAAAATATGCATTTTGCATACGTGTACCTACTATTTCAAAATAAACTCACTAATTAGGTGTTATCTACGTAACAAAAAACTCTCAAAGTATGAGTTTCTTTAGATAGGTACTCGAATAAAGACGAGGTACCTATACTCACCCACATTCGCATATTTCATCGCCAATCACGACATAAAAACTTATCTACGCAGATTTTTCTTCATTTTCCGTTCTGGTTACCGGGCATTTCTTTTTCTCTCCCTCTCTCTCTTTCTCTTTGCCTTTCCATTTCTGTTGCTGTATTCGGAGTGTCGTTGCGTAACATTTCGCCCCATTTCATTCAGTCGACTAATACGTTAATACTTAGTACCTACTACTTATACTAATAACATATTTTCGCTACCTATGTATTGTATGTAGTAGTTAGCTAGTTATCGAGTAGTTTTGACACTCTTCGCGGGCTTGTTTTCCATTTTGAGATCCGCGACCGCAAGTAGATAATATATTTACCTACGCGTACTGTCGATTCATTTTCAAGTTCATCCGCGCTGGCGAAGTAGGTAGGTATATGAATTTCGTTCGGTAATCTATAAGTACTCGTACACCTCGTGTCGATTTTCAAATGTATCAATTCAGTTTTTTTTTTTTTTTCGAAAATCGCGCAAATTTATTCGAATGCGAACGGTTATATTTAGATATATATAGGCCTGTATTAGTGCGAGTTTGTGTACTATTTTGCGAATATCGCGGTTTGGTTTTGAGATAAAGATAACGAGGTTCGCAGAACCATTTTTCGTGTACCTAGACCTACCTACATTTACACTGTATCAACTTTGTGGCTTATTGTATTTACTTATTGCTCGGATTCGCTAATCTCTGTTTACGCTGGAAGTATTAGAGTGGTTCGAATCGACGAAGGGGGCAGCCAGACGTGAACACTCTTCGTTTTTTTGTCGAATTCACGAATTGGCGATAATTTATTAAATTTGCAATCTGGAGTCGAAATGGTCATAGTTACGAGTCGTGGAGGTGAGGTCTGTTTCGAAAATGACGCGGATTTTTAGTCAGTTTTCCAAAACAGTGTCCAAGTATTGAAAATATACGGGTTGAGTTTTCGCATCCCCTCGAATTGTTAATAATAATGAAAGAGACCGTTCGATACTGTTATTATACTCGTCATTCTTGAAAACTTTGAATGTACATATAAATTTATGGAACAGTGTTACACAGCTATACCGATTGTAAATATCACATTGAAAAATTACCACTATAACAGAGTACTTAGATGGCCGGAACTCCCTCCTGCAGCTACCGGTGGATTTTTTTTCCTGGCGGGGGCGGGACAGACACATTCAAAGGCATATCTACTCGTATGCCAGTTTTAGCTAAATCTTACGCGTAAATTCGAAAATCATTGCACGCATAAAAGAGTGCACGTGCACGTTCGTTTAAGTCTTTATTACATATTTCATACTTAACTCAGGGGCTGATCCAAGAGGGGCGCGGGTGAGCCCTGCCCCTTCGAATAATTTCTGGGCCTCTCCGGAATTTATTTACGCGAGGAAAAAATGAAACAAGTGCATAGATTTGTGGAAGAACATGATCATTTTCCTCTTCTACGAACATGATAGAAATATATTTCATCGAGGGATGCAATTTTTTCGATTTATGTGAGTGGCATAATTGCGATTGAGGTCCAAGGCTTCGGGACCCCCCCTGTTGAAGAAATGACGACTGAAAATGTTGGAAAAAGTGACGAAATTTCCACTTTTGAATGTATTTTGACATAGATGTGTCTTATGGCTGGTTTCAATCCTAAAATTTTGTCCATTATTTTTGTCAATTTTTCGTACCCGTAAATTCCTTGACGATGGCTTTCAAACATTTTGTCAGACAATTAAAAAATTTTCAACTAAAAAAATTGATTTTCAGACATTATGTCAAACTTTATTGCACTTAGAAAATTTTTAAGAACTCAAATTAATTTTTAGGCTTGGAAAATTTTAACTTTATGTACTTGGAAAAATTCCTTAACGACGAGTTTCCATTAACTTTATGAACTTGAAAAATTTCAGAAATAAATCTGACTTAGGTATAGACATTTTGTCCCACAAATAATTAAGACTTTGAATTGAGAAAATTTTAGAAATCAGAGTAACTTTCCGTTATTTAGTCAGGCAGAGCTGACTGACTTTTTGGATTTGGATTTCAGATATTGCGCTGACATTCAGACATTTTGTCAGAGTTTTTTGGACTTCGAAAACCTTTAAGAACTAAATTGATTCTTGGACTTTCTGTATTTAGTGCGTTGTGTAAACGTATATAGATGCCAGATGGTACCAATCTGTATGCGTGATGTATTTGGCATTTATTGTTCGGTATCGCATCCGCACTCGTCCCTTCGATAGGATAAATAATTGAAAATTGAAATCATACACGTTGATAAGTTGGTCTCATATAGTCAAAATACTCGTAGTACTCGCCGTTTTCATATGTACGAGTATTTCTGAGCAAAAAACTGAAAGACTCGGTGTTACAAGTAGGCTATGCTTGACTCGTAGTCGTATAGCTAATTGGCTATACCTCTTGTACAGTATCTGCTGTTTTCGATTTCGTATCGTATTTAATGCTTTCGCCATTGATTGATTTTGAGATTTTGATTACTGATTAGTTACATACAACCATACTGTATTCGAAAGCTGATCGAATATTTTGGGTCGACTGCGGTGACGACAGCGACCAGCGTTGATGTGAACGCGAATACCACCCCTCCTCCGGTGCCCTTTCTATACGCTAGTGGTATTATTTTGCCGTCCTTGGTCTTCAGCTTCGTAGCCCATTGGCAAGCCGATAACGTTCTGCAAATTGGTTTACGTATGAGAGTCGCTGTCTGTTCTGTCGTTTACCAAAAGGTAAATCAAACAATTTTTTTCTCAACTTTTTTGTTTGTTGATTTTCGCTACGCCATTAGGCTATGCCATGCCATGCCATTGCCATCCATTGGCACATACGTAATTACCTAAGTATACTTTATACTTACGTATGTCAATGCCTTCAATTTGTAAAATTACCGATTACGCCTGAGCGTTTGCATGTTACGCCTGTAGCGAAAGCTTATTCTCCTGCCCGCCCCCCATTTTCATCGATACCCATTGGCCATTTCCATACGAACATGGTATCTAGCTAAATTTACCTACTATCTAGTACAACTACTTACACGTACATACGAGCGCACTCGCTACAGATTCTAATTAATAGCTGTACTTACATGCAACCCCCGTAGACGAAAATTTCTCTGAATTTTAACCGCACGACCGCTACTTATACACAGTGTATTGTATCCGCTCTACTGCTAGTTACCTATACTTACTCGTATGTACGCGTAATGTACCTAGCTACCTACCCATTTCCGTAAATTTGGTAACCAAGCGAGTGCCTAATCCTAACTGGAACCGCCTATACATATATTCGTATAGTATACCTGTAAACTTTACAGCTACAAACGTGCACCCATTTTTTAAAAACTTTACTATTTTTGCTATGGTGCGAAAGTAGTACCAAAGAGTGGCGAGTGCATTAGTATTTTGTGGCTTGGCAGCAAAAAAAGGTGCATGTCTCACTTTTTGATTGCTGCAACCCACGTTCGCATGTGCCACCTTTCGCTATGGCTGCGCTACCGAAATGTTACTAGCTGGGATATACCTAGAAAAACTTCTAAACAGCATTAAAGGTACCAGGGCTACGTATTATTTACTCGCTATACTCGTATCTACTGGTGTACGCGATATGCGATGTACTTACATACCTGGGTAAGAGAACTGTGTCAGTCACCCTGGCACAGATTGACACTGTGTCAGAAGGATGTCAGACGTTTTGATACAGGTTAACACAGTGTTAGAATTGTGTTAGTCACCCTGACACAAGTTAGCACTGAGTCAGAACTGAGTCAGTCATCTTGGCACAGATTGACACTGTGTCAGAACGTCTTGACATAAGTTGACATCATGTCAGAACTGTCTGGATCACCCTGACACAAGTTGACACTGAGTCAGAACTGTGTCAGTGACCCTTTTTGTCCCTACATAGGTACTCCTTTGCTTAGGCACGCTGCCTATACGCTGCATAATATCAATGTATCCTATACCTACGTTTATATTCTTCAAAAATGCATGTCAAAAATCTAGCCAACCTTAGCGCCTTCCTGTATGTTAATTAAAACTACCTATACCTACTTATGCGTACAACTATTGTGCTTTTGTGCTGTGCATATGTAGGTACGGCTACGGACGTACGGTATGTATGGAAGTGAAATATCGTATCGGATAAGAAAACTACGAGCTTGTAAACAAATGTAACATATTTGGGGGGAAAAATTGGCTTCCGCCAACCATTCGACAACCGCTTTCTTATGGTTAGTTGTTAAATTAATAATCAAACTTGCTTCATTTTTGGCCAAAGCAACCTGAAATCAGTAATTTTCAGTCGAGGAAGAAGTAGGTATAGGAAGACTCAAAAAATACGTACTGCCCGCTCTCTATTTTTCCCTAGCTCCTTCGATTAGATCTCCCGTGAATCGTAATCCCCACGGCTACGGCTCCGAATTCATTCGGATTCGACTTGCAGTCTTGCAGAGTAAGGGCCACCGCATTACCGCGTCAACATTTATATAGAAATACCTAGTCCTAATTGTATTTGTACAATTCATCTTCGTTTAGCGGGGGTTTTCAAAATAATTGTGATTGTTGGGAATTTGCTTACTCGGACATGTCCGAGATTCAACTCGATTAATGGCGCGATGGCGAGGTCACGTTTAGCCATTTTAACTTAACTGATACAAAATGGCCGCGTACCGAAAATTGAAATGTACCGCGTATTGTTGAATCGACATTCAACGTTCACGTTCGAAACTTGGAAATGGAAGCGAGTGCTGCCACATTCTACCTAGTACCCAGTACCTACTTACAACTTGACCAGACAATTTGATTTTACTCCAACAGCGTACTGCAATCGTATTTCATTCGAGGTTTGATCGATTATTTTGCGAGCGCCGATAATTCGGGCGCCGGCCGCGACATCCAGAATACAATGCGAGGCTACATTTGCGCGGCTGGCGTCATGTTCGTTTCGCTTGTGTTCGCACTGACCGGTCATTGGCGAGATATGCAACTGCAAAACGTCGGCATGCTGTTTAGGGTCGCCCATTGCTCGCTAATTTACAAAAAGGTAACGCTCGACGACGAGTCAAAAATGTGTGTGCCGTGCCAGCTGCCAGCTGTCGGTGTTGGGAAGTTTTTTGCCATTTTGCCATTTTTTTCTACAGCTTTTTTCGTTTTAGATCGCCGCTGTGGGGGACTCGTTTGTGTGTTAGTTTTTTGGGATTTCAAATATTGTTTGCTGGGTGTGTGTGTAGATATGTGTAGAAAGTTTTTCAGCTATAATGACTGAATTTACTCCCAAGGTCCAATGTGCCACTGGATGCTAAATTAGAGGTAATGGCACGAAGACGAGCGTATGTTACGTTGGTACCTTTACCTACCTACTTACTAGTTACTACCGACGCTATACCGCCCCGCCGAGGAAAGAGAGACGGCGTGGTGTGGTGCGGCAGAAGAAAAGAGTCAGAGAACTGGAAAAAATAGCAAAATTCATTTCCTTCCACAGTTTTCCAAACCGTCACATACTCGTACTAGGGCCCTAGAATATCTGACATCCCTTGCGACATTTCGCTCAAAAGTTAGTAACATTGATGAAACAAAACAAACGCTCATTGGGCAGTTTGGTTCAAATGTTACTAATTCTCGAACAAAATGTCACGAGGGATGTTAGATTTTCTAGGACACACGGTATTTTCACTTGGCTAAGTAGATAGGTAGGTGGGTAGATAGCTATACTATGTACCTAGTACGCTAGACCCAATCCCGCCCTTCCCCTACCTCCTGTAATAGCTTTCCGAACTGTATTGTGTAGTGTGTATGTTAAATTACGTATGTAAGCTTATACATATGTTGGTCTTGGTACCTTCGTGTGATGTACCTACTCGTATTTAGTGTATTGTTGTACTTGTATGTACTGTAACCGTAACTTATAGTCGTATAAGATAAGTGTGCTTGAACCTATAGCGGTCGTGTAAACTGTAAAGTGTAAATATCTTATGTTTAGCGTATTTCAAGCCCAGTGCATCAAGCAGATAATACAATTTTTCGGTGCAGCGGCTCAAGTAGAGCCCTATACTCGTGATAAGACGTATGTGGTCGGACTTGCAATAGGGTTATCGGTTAGCGCCGCCGTTAGAAGTTTAGTTACTCATTGGGAATTTGAACGTGTGACCGTGTCCGGTATGCGAATCAGAGTCGCTTTATGTTCCGCCCTTTACAAGAAGGTACGAGTAAAAATAGAGCAAACGACCACCATTCGTATGTACTCGTAACATTACACGTAGTTTAGATACTCGGTAGCTGTAGCCTGTTAGTGCTTAGTGTTGAGCTGAGCATATCCGGATAGGTGTGTAATGTAATTCAGTATATCGCAGACAGATTACAATAGGGTGATCTTCGGGGTAGGTCTATTGGTATTGCGTGTTGTACATAAAAACAAATATACTCGTAGCTTACAGTACATAGAGCAGAGATATCACGTTTAGGTATAGGTTAAGGTACCATGACTACCCGGCCAATGACCATAGTATGCAATGTGGGGTTTTCGCCAGGGACCACGGAGGGGTCTAGTACCTCCACCTCCGCCTCCTCCCTCCGGAAATTCCTGAACACTTCCACCTCCATGTGTTGTGACTTGTGAGTTCCTCTACTTCCATCTTCCAGCAAAAATGGGGCCTTCTGGCCTCTATCTCCGCGGTTTCTGAGCACTAAGAGTGCTCAGAAACCGCGGAGGTGTGGGCAAGGAGGCTCACGGAGCTTTCAAGGAACTCAGAGGGGGTGGTTTACCGCCTCCACTTTCTACCTCCGAGAATTTTTGTATGTCTCCACCTCCAAGCAAAAATGAGGGTTCCAGGGGGTTCCTCTCCTCCACCCCCGCGGTCCCTGGTTTTTACTTCCAAAATACTAGTACCTAGGAGGCTACAAGACCTACCTATTCAATATGTGTCTCTGCGAGACATTTCAAGCCTCCGCTTAATGCACAAAAAATGTCTCGAAAGCCGAAAACCCTGCGTGAAACTACGAGTACAATTATATCGAACCGAATACCTAGACAAAGAATAGTGTAAACCTTACGTATGTAGATAAATGCGGTGGTACAGTATTAACTTATAGCGGTAGCAACTAGTCATAGCGTAACGATCCGTCATTCTGTCTTATGTACTTAGATTGATTTGTGCATTCATCTGGGTGTGTCAGCTCGTTTGTGTTTTTCTTTTCTTCGCAAAGTTTTCATTTTTACTTTTATTAACCACTGTAGCTAGTACCTTACCTGCCTGTATGTATTTTCATTTAAATCGATCGAGCATCTTCCTACCAGCTACCAGCTACCAGCTACTAGCGGCTAGCGGCTAATCTTGCTCTTATTCTTCTTCTTGTTCTTTTTGTCGCTATAGTTAATTATAGTCGTCCGTGCAATTTATTTCTGCGGTTGTGCGCGCGCACCGCTCAATGTTTTTTAATTTTTCGTCGCGGGTTCTCGCGAGGCCACAAAATCTTTTCAGAAAACTCAGCCACATAATTATGTAAATTGCACGGACTATAGTCTGTTCCAAATAAGAACAAAAAAACTTGGATCATCGGCATATTTTTTTGTGCAAGCATTAAGCGAGTTTCTAAGCAGTAAAGCCACAGCATCGAAGTGCTTTGCCGGATGGATTGTTATTTCATCCTGTCCCTCTCTTCAATCTGCTTACTGCGGTTTTTTATTCTTTTTTGGAACGGACTCGTAAATGCCTTTGACTTGATTTTTTCGCCTTTAATAACGTCTTCAGTCTTCGGCTGCAGTCCTGCACGTAGCGTCCTCACCTATCTGTGTCGTAGCGTGGCCTTTTTTTATTTTTCATCGATGTTTCGGCGGCATATGTATATCTGATACCTAAATGTACGATGTAGGTAGACAATAGGCACACACATTTCTGAGTACTTTGGCCTACTCTACGAAGGTCCCAATCTAGGTATACTTATATATGTACATGTACTCGACTTGTAGATATCTAAACTATACATAAATGGAGTTGCCGATGGCTTCGCTCGTTTTTCATCTTTGATTTCCCATAAACCGTGTGTAATGCGATACGAAGTAAACACAAAAAGTCTGTTTTATAGCACAGGTACTCGTATGTTGTACGTACATAAACGTAGCTTGCCTTGCCTGCGCGCCTGCACTGTAATTGTAAATATGTGGTGTACCTATACGAATTGCCTCTCGTAGCTAGCTCCACCGTTAGATGTACTTTATACTTACTTGTATCTTTCTTTGGCCACAGTATCTGGGTGCGTGTGCAATCTGCAATAGAGTAATGGAAAAAAGTGTCCGATTTCTTTTATCGCTGTAGCTTCACATGTCGGTTCGCGCTCGTCTCGCCGCGTCGCGTCCATCGCGTCATTCAGGCGAATTCCTTTCTTATCTGTAGCAACCGCGTTTAACCATCAGCGTCAACGGCAATTAAACTCTAAATACTCTCGCCAATACTACCCGTATATACGACGCATCGCGTCATTTAGGGGTACACTACGTCTGTTATTCGCTTTTCTTTTGATGTTTCGTCAGGTAGATACCTACCAGAAAAAAGGAAAGGGACGTCCATCTCACCTTCAAGTTGCAAATGTATGGTCCGGTGTTCGTAAAACGACTATTTTTGTTTATTGGACATGATTTTCTGCGAACAACGCTCGTTTTCTCTAGAAAATTCTCGCTACATCGCAGAAACGGTAAACCAGGGACCGCGAAGGGGAGATCTAAGTACCTCTACCTCCTACTACTTCCACCTCCTACCTTCTGGAATTTTTGAATGCCTCCATCTCCAGTACCTTCACCTCCGAGCAAACATGAGGGCTCTTGGGGGCTTCCTTACCCCTCCACCTGCACATCCGCGGTCCCTGCGGTAAAGTAATCGCAGATTTTATATTTGCTCGCATTCACCAACGGCAACCCTGGTTGGATCGGATGGTTTCGCCTTGTCTTTCTGTGATTTTCGTTTTTTGAGATTGCGGAATTTCCTCGATAATTGATTGTCCACGCATTTACGCGAACAATCCAAAAACAGGCATTAACCTCTTTCTTTGACCATGGTACCATCTTGAAAAATTTACTAATTCGAGTTGAAAATTTTTATTTTCAGTTTTTGCTATCGCATTCGAGCACAAAATCCAAAATAGTCCTTTAACGTAGTTTCAACTTTCAACCGAACTCAAAGAAAAATTGAAAATAAATGCACGATGCGATAGGTTAAAACGCGGTACCTAGACCTACTAAGACTTGCGTGCGTAGACGTGCATCGAGTGTATCGTGTGCAATTGTGTATTATTTTATCTTACTTTCAACGGAGGGATTGAAATTTGCTACTCTGGTGGACGTCACTTTGAAAAGTATTCTTATCATCTTACGCATAGTCTGTCAAACGAGAGTTGGCGGACTATACCTGAACCTATACTACCTAGCAATGTACTCAGCCGTGTATGTAATAAAACGTAAAAGTATACCTATTTATCAGTTTTATTTACGGGCTGGGCATGCGAATGCTGATTAACTCTAGCTGTGGTTACTAAGTGGGTAAAATAAATCTGCAATAATTATTATTTGCGATGCATTGTTAACGCTGCAGATTTGGGGATAATGGCGTAGGTATACTTTAACTGGTAACATTCCTAGGCTACCTATACTTTTACACGATAACTATATACCTTACGTATCGATGGTTAAGAGCGAAAAGGTTCCTCAGTCAAAAACACAAATTTTACAGGGGAACAAAAAGAAGATTTGATTTACGTCGTTTAGGAAAGTTAAAAAGTGTTAATTTTTTTGGTTGGTATCACTGGATTGGAAATTTCATCGACTACACGTTTATCTATTTTAAAGAATAGAAAAAAAACGTTCAAATATTAAAAAACTTTAAAATATTACGCGAGGTTACTGAGG
>FIZU01009015.1:0-11827 GCA_900064475.1 Pseudococcus longispinus
CCTATTAATCCCAAAAAATTATTTTGATTGCAAAAATTGAAAAGTTTTAATTGCAGAGTGACCAACTTTCGATTTTGGTAAAAATGATTTTTACTATGAAAAATTACGAAATTTTAGTTCTTTTCATAAAAATCGAAAGTCGGTCACCCTGCAATTAAAACTTTTCAAATTTTGCAATCAAAATAATTTTTTGGGATCGATAGGAGCCATTTTGGCCCGATTTTAGTACCCAGCGAATGATATTTTATTTTTTTAAAAATCAAAAACTTCGACTTTTCATCAATCTGCAACTTTTAAACACC
The DNA here is from genome assembly GCA_900064475.1 of Pseudococcus longispinus. Taxonomy (NCBI): domain Eukaryota; kingdom Metazoa; phylum Arthropoda; class Insecta; order Hemiptera; family Pseudococcidae; genus Pseudococcus; species Pseudococcus longispinus. The sequence goes on from FIZU01009015.1 coordinate 303, forward strand.
CTGGTAGGGTAGAAAAAGTGGTATCCAATTTCGAGTACAATGGTTTGAGGAGGTGTAAAAACTCGAATCGCAACTTTTTGGGGCTGTGCTGGGTATGCCACCCGGGTGGCACTAACCAAAAGTGGCCAAAAACCACGTTTTTTTCCGAAGTTACCCCACTTTGAAGCCCCCTAGCTCCGCCTCCCTTTCAGCTAGGGGTCTAAAAATTGTCATGGTTCATCTCCATACAAATATGAACCACCCCCCCTTGAATTTGGTCAAAATCTGAGGTATGTTTCTTTTTCGCGCTCCACCCTAATAGGCATGTCATCAATCATCAAGGTTCAAAAATTTTTAAATCTGAAGTTAAAAAAAATCAAAATTTCGTTATTTATTCAACATTTTCTTGAAATTCGTTTATAATCATGAAAATTCTAAATTCTGATAATTTTTCGAAATGTTTTATTTCAAGTGCAGGTATATGTTATCAAACATCAAAATTCGAAAGGTTTCTTTGGATCTCAAAAAATTGAAATTTCGAGATCCATCTTACCTGTAGAAAAATTCCTGAGAAAAACCTTTGAGCAATTCGCCAGCCTCTCTCAATGTGCGTTTTTAAAAATGTTTCTCTTGACGTATAGACATGTCGTCAAGTAACAAGGTCCAATTTTTTTTAAACAAACTACCACTTTTTTTTTAATGAAAATTAAAATTTATTAGGAGTGAGAATTACCAGTTACGGGGACTCAACCTCGACGAGTACAGTTTGTGGATGAAAAAATTACCCAGATACCTCAGCCGAAGGTAGTTCCAGCCGAACCAGAAAACGAACAGTCGGAGGAAGCTCCAGCTGTACTTCCAGGAGAGCCTCCAGCCGATGAAGGATTCGAATTCTGTTTCAATTTTTTTTTAGTCCCAAGCCATCACTCAGATGGACCAAAAATTATTCGATAATTCGTACCACAACTCACCGGACACCCTGTATACTGTTTATGTATGTCCAGCAGACCACCTCTACAGAACGGTTTTTATCGCCACAGCGCCAAACATTTCGCACCCTTTGACGCTTGCCACCGTCAGGAACTATTTTCCATTAAAAATTAACCGCATTTCGTGGTTTGGCAAATAAACCGCGAACGTACGCCGAAGACACCGAGTTAAACATACCAACTGACACCTTCGGCTTACGGGTCTCGGTTCGTCCGCCATACACCATCGTCCTGTGCCAACATTCGACATAAATTCGTTACTGTCTGGACGTCGGTCGTCGTTCTCGCCTCGGCGACAAAACACTGTCACCTTACACCTTCTCTGTCTCTTAATTTACAGGTTTCGATATAATCGTAAATTTCGGCACTATTTTAGATAGACGACGATGACGGTATCGTGTGAGCTGGGTTTTTATACCGGTAAATGTACAGCAACACGCGTCGCATACCTTTTTATAAACGACGACCGACCCCGAGACGACATCACGAAGAGCAGCGAATTGCTTTTTTTTTTCATGCTTCTTTTCTTTTCAATTTTAGTCTCTCATATAGTTCCGCTATAACACGAGTATCGCTTTATCCCTTACGAGAATCTACGTCGCGTCGTAAAAATAACTAATACACATATATCTATAGAGCGAGAGAGAGAGAGAACGTTGTTAGATATAATAAAATGTGTGTAAGGTATCGTGCACTGTGCGCGCGATATATTTATAATATCTTACCGGATCTCCTTTCGGTCCGTCTAGCCCGATTGGTCCCTGCAAATTGAAAATTACTACGTTAGAACGTGCGAATTTCCAAGAAAATCAGCATTTATGAAGAAATACGCGCGTTTGCGGGATTGAAATTCATCGAGTGCTACGGATTTATTGAGTTATCAAGGGTAGTTTTTTTCTTTTTGAGAATCCGGCCAGAAATATTAGCGTATTTCTTCATTATTTTATCGAAGATGTTAAATCAAAGGAAGCGTTAGTATGGTAAATTAATATTAAGCACTGAAAATTTCATTAGTGAAGAATTAACGAGGCGTAGAAATTCGATAGAATCATGCGATTGCATACGTCATGTTACGGGCAAACCTCAGCACAACAGGTACCTTAATTTGGGTTTGAATTGAACGTATGGTACTGTTGGTACTAGGTATTTATTCCAAAGGTAGGTAAATGTTTGTAATTCATATACTTAGACTAAAGATGAAACGTGGCAAATTTCCGTATTAAAATAAGCATATACCAGTAGGTGTAAGTGAGGAATTCAATGCGACAAGTTCAAAATGACGAGTGATGATTCATAACATCATAATCAAGCACGATCAGGTCAAAAAGTACTGATGGGTGAGTTCAAGTGACGACCTTTATACATTATGAAGAATTGAACGCCCAAGTACATTGATTTAGTGTTGATCTGTGGATTCAGAAAGCGAAATCATGAGTTCAAGGTATCCATAAAAAAATTTAACATGTTGAATGTGGCCATCAAAGTGTCAAGTTAACGTATGTCAAAATGGCAAATGGCGAGAAATCAAAGTGCCAAATGACAACGTCAATGCCTAAAGTCGAAGTGCTAAATGGTACGTGAATATGTCAAATGACGAAACATGTGGCAAATAACAAGGTAAGTACCAAGAGATTACACACCAAAGTGATAAATCTCAAAACATCAAGAGTCAAGTAAGAAGATTCAAATATAAAATGAAAATGTCAAAGCGCCAAGTGACAGCGTCAAAATGCCCAGTGATGACATCAAAGTGTCAAACTGATAAAACATCATAGTGACAAAAAGTAATATGATCTAATCGTCAAGAGACAAAACGTTAAAATTTTTAATGTTGACGTCGAGTCGTCGAAGTGCCAAGTGGCACCATATGGTGATAGCACTTCATAATGTCAAATGAACAGAAATCAAAGTGCCAAGTGATAGCGACAAAATGGTTCACGCGAGTGGCGAAAACATCAAAGTGACAAGTAATAAGATTCGAGTATCGAGTGAAAACGTCAAAGTGCCAAGTGACCGCTTCCAAATACCAAGTGACATTATCAAAACGTCAAAAGAGAGAAACATCAAGATGATGTCAAAGTGCCATGTGAAGCATCAAAATACCGAGTGACATCACCAAAATGTCAAAATGGAGAAACTTCAAAAATACGCTCAAGTTCCAAGTGAAGTTTCAAAATACCAATGACATCATCAAAGTGTCAGCATAGTAGCACATCAAAGTGATCTAATTAGAATTTCAAATATTAACGTTGAAGTGCCAAGTGGCACCATAAAGTGATGGCACGTCATCATGTAAAAATGTCGTCAAGTGATAGCAGTAAAATGCTAAGTGACAGCATCGAAGTGACAAAAAAATAAAATATCCAAGTGACAAGTAATAACATTCGAGTATCAAATGAAAATGTCAAAGTGCCAAGGGATTGCGTCAACGTACCAAGTGACATCATCAAAGTGTCAAAACAGAGAAACATCAAAGCGACGTCAAAATACCAAGTGACATCATCAATGTGTCAAATAATAAGACCGAATTGCCAAATGGCGAAATACTGAAATTTTAAACATCGACATCAAAGTGCCAAGTGGCGCCATAATGTGGTGTCACATCAAAATATCAAATAGAAATTAAAGTGCCAAATAATAAGATTCAAGTATGAAATAAAAAGGTCAACGTGCCAAGTGATAACATCAAAGTGTCAAAATAAGGGAACATCAAAGTGACACATAATAATATTCAAATATGAAATAAAAACGCCGAAGTCCCTAGCGACAGCGTCAAAATGCCAAGTGATGAAATCAAAGTGATAATTAATAAGATCTAATTGTCAAGTGACAAAACATTGAAATTTCACATGTCCACATCAAAGTGCCAAGTGGCGCCATAATGTGGTGACACGCTAAAACGTCAAGCAAGCCAAACTCAAAATGCCTGGTATGTAATAAAATATGAAATGAAAACGTCAAGTGCCAAGCGACAGCGTCAAGATGCCAAATGACATCATCAAAGTGTCAAAATAATGAAACATCAAAGTGACAAAAAATGGGATATGATTGTCAAGTGACGATAGATTGAAATATCAAATGTCGACGTCAAGTGTCAAATTAGGCATAAAATTACCAAGTGAAAATAAAGTGGCAAATTACGAGTCGTCAAAATGCCAAGTAGTACAAATCTAAAAGACCAGGGTGTCAAGTAGTGACGATTGAAGAGTCAGATGATGATATGGCAAGAAGTCAATTGACAACATGAAATTGTCGAATAATAAAGTGTTGTAGTGACAAGTGATAGGAAAGTGGTATATGACAAGACATTAAAGTGCCAAGGCCACAAGATCTCACTCAGTATCAAATGACAACATCAAAGTGCCAATTGACAACTGTCAAAACAATGAAGCGTCAAACACTCAAGAAATGGTACAACAAAGTGACAATTGACAAATAGCAAAATATCAAAGTGAGAAGTGATGATGTTAAAGTTTCAACTCATAAAACCCCTAAGTGTCAATTGAAAATGTGAAATATTGAATTAAGCCAAAACAGCATTATGAAAAAGCTGCATAATCCCAAAACTTATAAGTTTCAACTTTTATAAGTAACGTAGCTAATCATCAGCACGAGTAGGTAATCGTTTACTTTCTGCAATTATTTAGTTGGGAATGAACCATAGAATATTTTAGACCCCTAGCTCAAAGAGGAGTGGAGCTAGGGGCCCTCAAAGTGCGGTAACTTTCGGAAAAATGCCGTTTTTGGCTACTTTTAGGTAGTGATACCTGCGTGGCACCTCGGGCACACCCCCAAAGAGTTGCGATTTGAGTTAATAATTATCTGACTACCTACATCAAAATTTCAAGCTAAAGAGCATAGGTACCTAGTTCTCATTCGATGATAATCTTTCAATTTTCAATGAAGCTTCATCGTCATTATCGTCGAATTACCAATTCAATCGCAAATTTCTACACCTCGTTAAATAATCTATTCGGGTTTAATTCAAATACCATTAAAAATTAGTAAAAGCAACAGCTCTTGTTAACTTTAATAATAATAAAACAAATCAAACACGATACATTCAAAATCACCGACTGATCGGCCCAACACTTCATCACTCTCACGGGTACTCAAAACAGTAAAAGAGAACATCTCTTGGGAACCCTTCGCCTACATTTTTCTTCACACTTTCATAAACTTATCAATGGACTAAAAAACTAATCGTAAAATGAAAAAAACATTCCAAAGCGGAAAATGTTCACAATGCCAAAACTTTCAAGAAAGCGGTTACAAAGTTGGGCTAAATTTATTGAACGTCGCAGAAACGATGGAAATATATTTTTTTCACCAATGATTTCGCCACAAATGTTCGTAATAAAGCAGAACGAAATGTTTTGAGTTTCAACTTTAAACCACGTTTTCTCGAAAGTTATGGAAATATTCGAATTTAGCCCTTTTCCGCAGGTAAATAAGTATACATAGGAATTGTGTTTCGTATTTTACTTTTCGGTTCGTCATCGTCGCAGCGTCTCGCGTTCGTAACTTTTTGACGATATAACGAATAGAGAAAGCTGCGATCAAGTTTGGGTAAAGAGGTACCTGCCTGATATATTTACCATGCCTTATACAAAAACTCTATCTACGTGGAAATTTTTGCTGTGTCTTCGAATTAATTACTTCTTTCGTGAAAAGTTTTTAATAATGGGATGAATGGAAGGAAGTATACATTATATCGGAATAGCTCGAGAATGAATATGGTTCCTTCGATCGAGTATTCATTAATATCGTGCATGCAACATATTTCCCTTAAGAATTACAGAAACGCTTGTAAAATTGAATGAAAATAAAATCTTTTTGAAACTTCTCAAAACCAGTCTTTTTGCCTCCTTCAAGCGTGTCAAAACGCTGTCACCATACTCCTCTGTAAAACAAGTTGCATATACGTCCATTCGAAGGAACTGTGCAATTTTCGAAACACCCTGTACTTATTCTCGTTTTCCCCTTTCCTCATCGTACAAAAATCTTAGCAGCCAACGAGAGGGAAAAAATCATAAAATAACATCACGAAAAACACCATAATCATATATCTGAAAATCCAATCTCGCAACGTCCCATCCGTTAAATCCCTCTCTTCCGCTTGCGAGGAAATCAATACGATACGATGCAAATATCACGTAGTCTAAACTCGCAACGCGAGATTCCATCAAACGACACAATACCAAGCAAATCCCGTATATCTACGAAGAGGACACATATTGAAAAAGGCGAAAAAAAAAAGCACACAGCAAAGAGTGAAGCCTTTTAGAGAGCAGATAAAGACATTCTCACATGCAAAACACAAGCCACCAGTACGTTAAAAGTTAACCAATAGTTTACGGTGAATTTAACATACTAGAAAAGTTGACACTCGCAGCTTCGCAACTCAAATGCAGAAAAAGCACACCCGCCTGACTTTATCTCGTTAAATAAAATAAAATGAAAAAAATACGCCATTAACCGAAGCCACATATACGAAGGTAGGTTACGTATTCGCGCAAATTTACACCCTCCTCAGGCCGCGCACCTTCGCCTTATCAACATATTTCACTCAAACTTGGCTTTTCTGCATGTGCAAAGTTTCGTCGAGCAATTTACAACTTTTAAAACTTCACCAAGATGTTAAAATTAGAATAAAACTTTAAAACCGTTTTAGATACTATTTACGTCGCTAAAACCGCAAACAAATGTGTTAGTCTACATCAAACCTTCACCTAGTGTATTTAACTTTAAATTTTTTTTATTATTTCGCATGTTCTCTATATCTACTCGTAATACTTCTCTTTTTAAATCTTACCGATAAACCTCTCACTCCTGGTAAACCTCTCGGTCCCTGAAAAATACACATAAACAGTTTATTCGTACACGTTCGCTATAATTAAATTTTATTATGTATATGCGTGGCGATTCATTCTGCGGCCAGCATGCCAATAATAATGTGTTAGTATAAAAGTATATTATAAATTTATACCGGAAAACCGTTCTTGCCCATTGGACCAACGAGACCCTGCAATAAATAAAAAACAAAATGCTCTAACTACCGAATAAAAACCAAAGCGATAATACTACCGCTGAAATATCGCAAAATATAATATCTAAACTAAAAAGCTAATAGTATACGTGGTTGACTGTTTCTACTGAGATACATAACTATAAAATATATAAACTGTTGTTTAAAATATTAAGAAATATGTGGGAAATGACCAACGTAGTTGATTCGAAAATTCAATATTTTCAACATGGTAGCAGAGCGTGGTTTTATTGATATTCTGCAAGTTCAAATATGATCACAAATTACAAGAGAAACTTGATGTTCCACGATTCGACTTAAGGACAAGGTAATAATAATTGGAAATCTAGAGTGGAATGATAATAAGAGGAATTTGGTGCCAAGGAGTATAAGCCATAGGATATGCTTTTGCAATCACCAAACCTGCAAAAAAGTTACGAGATTCCATCACGCCAACTTTTGCCAGAAAATTTTTAGATTTCCATTCACTTTTGGGTCTTGAAACATTTCAGAGATCACGTTAACTTTCAAACATTTTGTCAGGCAGACTTCTTGGACTTGGAAAATTTCAGAGATCACGCTAATTTTCAGACATTTTTGTCAGGCTACTTTGGATTTTGTGAACTTGAACATTTTTTCAGATTTCAAATGATTTTTGAGCTAAGTGATTTGGAAGGCAAACAAAAAGTCTTGGATGACGCAATTACTGATGACCGAGTGGTTAACAGAATTTGACAAGAAAATGAAGAAAGAAGGTCGAAATGTTATTCTTTTCTTGGATAATGCGACATCCCATCCTCAGCTCCAACTACGAAACATAAAGCTGCAGTTCTTCCCTCCAAATACGACATCGCGTAACCAGCCTCTACACCAGGGTATCATACAGAATTTCAAGGTTCATTACAGTCATATGTTATTGACTCGTATTTTATCGGAAATGGATAAAAATATATCTGCTGATGAACTCGCCAAACAATGCAACGTTTTGCAATCAATTTTATGGATCACTGCTGCGATTAAAAAAATTGAAAAGTCCTGTGTTGCAAGTTGCTTCAAGAAAGCAGGTTTCATTTCATCGAACCAGGAAAACATTCCCGAAGTCAACACAGACATTAAGCCAACCGACGACTTGATGCAGGAATTACCATCGCATATGAGAGTAGAAACCGAAGATTATTTATTCATTGACGATAAACTGAGTACAGAAGAGAGCTCCGCCGACGTAAAATCGTTCATACCTTCAGAAGAGACTGCTTTAAGTGACCACGATGACGATTGCACGAATGAAGATGAGATACCAGATGATAAAACTACAGTGCATAGTTATTCGGAAGCCATTGATCATATTCAATCCCTGATTCGTTTCGATATCGAAAAAAATGACATCTCTTTTGTTGCACCTTAGAGGTTTTACTGTAGGTATAACTTTTTTGATTTTAAAAATTTTTATAAAGTGGCCAGTTTGCTTTTGAACTTAAAAAAATTTGAATTGTTTCAAAATTTGACTTTTAGACATTTCACGAGACATGATAACATTGTCTCCGATTCTTTGAACTAACAATTAGATTTAGATTAGAATGGACACTTCAGTTTGAAATCGCAGAGTTTCAGCATAGGATATCGACTGCTTAGATCGAACATGTTGTAACCCACATTTGGCGGGAACGACTAAAAACGGTTCCAGTTAACGCCGTATGCAGGATTTTTCTAAAATAAAACTGTAATTATGTTCATTTACAGTGAATGAACATAATTACAGTTTTATTTTAGAAAAATTCTGCATACGGCGTTAACTGGAACCGTTTTTAGTCGTTCCCGCCAAATGTGGGTTACAACATGTTCGATCTAAGCAGTCGATATGTTTTTACTATGGGTGCCTCTAAACAGGAAGAGTGAGCTTGGTTCATTTTTTGCACCTTCTCTGGATGAAACTTTGGAAAAACTGGTGAAATTTCAACTTTTGAATGCCCTATTCAGTATAAATTTCCACTCAAGCTTCGCTCGGGTTCCTTAAACAAAAACTTGTTCAATTGTCCACCTTCTACGAACAGATTAGTTTTTCCATCATACAGAAGGATTTCAACAAGGCCGAGAGACTTGATTACTTACACTGTGCTCCATCATTACATTATTTAGGTCTTGGACATAACTAGTGAGATCTTGAAAGCATATTTTTCTAAGTGAAAATCATATTTCGAAGAACTGATATCGTACGATTATTATTAGAATCACCAAAAGTATCAATGTTCTACTGCCGAAGAAAAATTTCCACGCTATAGGGTTTCCTTCTATGTACGTGAGTAACTTCAATTCGGAAAATTATAGATATGTTCTGTTCGATTGTATTGAAATAATTGTCAACCGAAGCCTCCTTTACCAATCCCAAATCACCAAGTAAACGATTTTTTATCTTTATATACTGTTGTTTTTTGACAATTTTTCGCCACCGGCGAAATAATGAGTAATTTGAAATTGTCAAAAGAGCATTTTTGAAGACTCGTTATCTTCACTCTGTTCACAGAATGCAGAAAGGGCTATAAAATTGATTTTTTTCGCAACCTATCATCACCTTATCATCTTGATTGATGCGCCTTTTGGCGAAGACTATGCTAATGAAGTAGGTTTTCTTCCCCTTTAATCATGCTTAGCCGCACCGAAGTAACATGGCGTATAATTAGTTGCCGATTTACTTCATCAAAGGAATCAGAAAATTTTCTTTATACGTTGTATAATTATTCGAAATAAACCTTAAAACGCATTCTTTTACATAAAACGAAATTTTATTGGATTTTCGGCGGAAAAAGGAAAATGAATTTCGAAATGGAAGAATTGAAGTAAACAAATTAGCATGAAACATTTGAAGAAGCGCAGTTAAAAGTATCACCTTAAGTATTTTCAATACTCGATTCGTTCATTGTATGTACTTTTTCACTTTATTGGGAACCTATTTATGTTTATTTATTTTATATTAACAGTAGAAAAATACAGAAACAAGAAGTTCGAGTAATCATAAATGACCATCAAATAAATAAGTAAGGAAGTTTTTAGAAATTTTCATTACGACTTGAGTTGAAGTAGGAAGAGGAAAAGAGGAATTTTTTCTTTTCAGTTTCAAGTTGGCCTCATTATTGAAAATTTCAACATGGTTAGAGGACTGAGGATCATAAAAAGACCAAAATTTGATGACCAAGAAAAAGATATCAGAAATGATATTTTGTCAAGATGGACTTATTAAAAAAGTAGATTGAATTTTCATGCTTCATAAAGTATGACGAAAACCAAAAAAAAAGTCTCCGTCATTTCCATACTACCCATAAAACTATAAAACATAGAATATCGATTAAATAAAATTTTCCAATTCCCAAAAAGGCTGACATAATTTGATAAAGTCAATAAAAATTTGAAAATTTTTCCAAGTTCAAAAAAGTCTGACATAATATGTCTAAAAGTCGATTGAAATCTAAAAAATTTCTCAATTCGAAAAAAGTTTGATAAAATGTGCCAAAGTCAATGGAAATTTAAGAATTTTTCAAATCCAAAAAAGTCTGACCTAATGTCTAAAAGTCCATAGAAATCTAAAAAAGTTCTCAAGTCGAAAAAAGTCCAACATAATGATTCAAAGTTAATGGAAATCTGAAAATTTTTCCAAATCCAAAAAAGTCTGACATTACCTATGTCTAAAAGTCAGCGTTACACAATTTCGTCACGGAATTTCGTTACAGAATTTTCCACGAGATCATTCCCTATAGCAATGCTAAAATTTATTATCAATTTGACATTTCTATAACTTTTTAACATTTCGTCAGACTTCAAAAAAACTCGATCATGACAATTCTTCAAGATTAACTTGATAAAAAATATTGTTATTTTAATGACTTTGTATTGAAATGTCAGATTTTATGTTTTGTATTTGTGTTATTACTATAAATAGATAACTACTTTTTGGAATGGAGGAAAAGTAAAAAAAAATAATTAAATAGTGGTGGAGGGGGGAGGGGGGAGGGGGCAAAAGTTTCAAAAATTTTCAAAATAAGGATCATACGCTAAAATTTTTAAATGATGCAAAAAGTAATTTGCTAAAAGTTGCTGGATAAAATAAAAAATCGAGGAATAAAACATAATCTTTTCACGAATTAGACTGCTCTTTCTGCAAAACTATTGGATCAGCAATTCGTCTTTCTTTTAACAGCTGAAGAGAAACCCGAAGACACGAAACATATCCCCCCAAAACTAACGGAACCCCACCGGCCACCCCCAGCAATATCTAATCATAATTTTAACAAGAATATATCAAGGGTCAAGTAGTAGTAGGTATTTACCTAATAATTTTCTTTTCTATTTTGTAATTTTTTGAAAAAAATTTCGACCACTTTTTCAAGTTCAAATGGACATTTTAAGCTTTCCGAGGGCCATTTTGGTAACCCCTTTCAGAGGTGTAATTCTGAAAAAAAAATATTGTGTACTTAGTCTAGATCCCCATATTTTTGTAGAACTTGATATCGTGGTGCGTCATCTTCAAAAATGCAAAA
>FIZU01009017.1:0-12847 GCA_900064475.1 Pseudococcus longispinus
ATTGCCATTTTTTTTGTCCAATTTGCGAATATTTTATTCAAAATTTTTATTTCAAGGTAAAAATCATATTTTTGATCGTTTTAAGCTTTTTTAAAATATTACGGTTGCATTTCAAAATTTGCAGTCTGCATTTAAAAAAGATCATGAAAAAAGTCATGAAAAGTCATGAAAAAGTCATGAATTTGACTCAGAAGATTTTGTTAGACACCCTGCTAAATTACGACAGCTACCGATAATTTTCGACTCTACTTAAAACAAAAAATAAAGATAAGTTCATAAGGAAAAAAATAGTGATAGATAAAATCGTAAAAAATATTCGATACGAATTCGTCGAGTCCGAATGAAGCGAGGGTGAAAATTTTTGTAGAAAAACATTTTCAAAAAGTGAAATTCCATCAATTTTTTCTGGATTTTTGTCATCAAAGCAGATTCAGATCTCTACCTAATAATTCCACTGATTCATGTGTTGGTGAATTAGGCAAAAAAAATGATTTTAGAGGGTAAAATTTTGAAAAATATTCATTTATTTTGTTAAAAGAAGTAAATGTATAGAGGGTTACCTTTTTAACAATTTTCATGTGATATAATCTCCATTCTAAGGCTAGAAGAAAATTTCAAAAAAAATTGAAACGTAAGATCTCACTCAGGAAACAAGATCAAATCGAAATTACCTAATTTCATTTTCCTGTGTGAGATTTGTTACAAATTGAAAAAAATTACCCTCAACTATTCATCCCCTCAAAAAAAGATGTAACTACTTGGTGAAAAATTACGATTTCTCCTCCTTCTAGTTTTCTGTAGGTAATAATTCTAATCTAAAAAAAGAGGTTGAAATTTGAAAATTGGAATTTGAAAGGGCCCGAAGTATAATCAAAAATTAAAAATTTTCATACCACCCCTTGAATCAATTGAATCAATAGGTGTTTCAAAGGGTCTAGACTCCTAACGGCTAAAATGTTGTAAAACATAATAATTGATGAAATGTCAGCTTTTGAATGTTTTTTTCAGCAAAAAAATTTACCCTGAAAGTTTTTTTTTTATTCAATTTGGCTTAAAACGTTTCAAGTAAAATATTGGAAATTTTCAGCAGCTTTAATTGACATTTTCAGTGATTCTCCCCCCTCCTTCTCCCTCTCAAGGAAATCCTTTGGGTTCGTCCCCGCTCGTTTGAAATTTTTCCGGTATTTTCATCTTTCAAGGCTGGTTATGAAAATCTTTAAAGCCACTTCAATTTGGTCTACTTATAAACCAGATAACTTGATGAGAATACTTTTGTTCTTCGTATTTTTCGAAAAAAAACACGTGTAAATTTTTCTGAACATCCTGCGAATGAGAAGGGATTTTTTGCACCATCATCAAAGGCCCTCCGGTCAGAACTTGATAAAAATTCTGTACATTCAAATTTTAGCTTTTAGCATAGGAAATTCCTTGACGATGACTTTTAGACATTTTGTCAGACTTTTTTGGACTTGGAAAAATTTTCAGATTTCCATTGACTTTTTGAACTTGGAAAATTTTAGAAATCAGAGTAACTTTCCGATATTTTGTCAGGCAGATTTCTTGGATTTGGAAAATTTCAGATATTGCGCTAACTTTAGACATTTTGTGGGAATGTTTCAAATTTGGAAAAATTTTCGGATTTCTACTGACGTGCTTGGAATTGAATTTCGAAAATTTTTTAATAATTTCTATTACGAAATTCAATTACGAAAATCCGTTAAAATGATTTTTAGATATTTTGTCTGACTTTTTTGGACTTGGAAAATTTTTCAGAAATCAACTGACTTTTTGGACCTAGAAAATTTCAAGAAAATTTAAAATATTACAATTTGATGGACTTGAAAAATTCAATGAGCAAAAGCATATCCTATGTTTTATTGTTTCATGGGTAATATGAAAATGGCGGGGACTTTTTAATTCGTTGTTTGCTTTTTTTCTTCGATTTTCTAATGTGTAGGCATTTTTTTCAATTTATCTGCCATTTTGCGAAATAATTCCTCTAATGAAGGTTCATTCTAGTTTTCATTTTTCATCGATGGATTATTAATTATAACTAATCGATGAAAAAAAACTTATTACCTACTCATAAGCAAAGGTCGATTTGAGCCTTTCCTCTTTTCAGTTTTAAGTAGATATCATTTTTTATCGACTGTCGATGTATCGTGAACGGAATTGAATTGAATCGGTTATTGATTTGTCACTAATGTTTCAACAAGTGTTCACAGCTCACATCCATGTAAACAAAATGATATCTAGCCGTAAAAATAATTCAAATACCTGCTTATAATGCAATTCGAAATACCTACCAAAGTTAAAATGTTCTCTTTATCGTGTAAGAACACGAGCAACGTACTTCGCAGCCCTCGACATTTCTACTCAGACCTCGCTTTATGACAATGAACTCGAACTTGTAAACGATATTAGCTTCTTACATAAGATGGCTCGTGGATATAATTGGTTCATACGTCAATAGTAATTTCGTTTTACGATGTTTGGCTGCGTGGTAACAATACGAAAAATACAAAATATTATTTAAACAAGTGCTCGCTATACGCAATTTGGCGTACACTGACGACCATCGCGCCTAGATACAATTTCCTTTCGTCGTTCGCTAAAGATGATTACAATGGCTTCAAGATGTATTTCAATAAACTAAGCTGGTTGGTAATTCTGCTTATCACGGTGGAAGTAAGTAAAAAAATAGCATATTACGTTATCTCTACCGGCATCTTCCGTTTTCGATGATTACATAATTTTCAAGGGCCGGAAGTCGATTCCTATTATATTAATTGATACATAATTTCCTCGTTTCTTTTCCCTTTTTTTTTGCGACAGATATCAATAGCGAGAACACTCCACAGACGTTTCGACTTTAGCGAATTTCTTACCCCGAGTAAGGACCAAGACGAAGAGGCGAAATCCAACCAAGCCAAAGCTAAAGCATCTGCGGCGGCTCAAGAAAGCGATTTCGAATACGATGGTATTCACGGTATCTTCAAACAAACCCAAGATGCCACTACCGTGGCCACAAATCAACTCGCCACCGCTTCTGCCAACATCGGAGTCGCTGGTGGAGGCGTATTGGCCAACATGGCGTACCAATTGTTGAATGTTACTCAAAGAGGTATCAAGTTTATTGGCGGAGGAACCGTGAATGGTTTGGAGAAAGTGCAGAATAAGCATAAATCTTGGACGACGACGACCAAAGACTACCTCTCCAATACGGGAAATTACATCGTTGGCCAGTTGGAAAAGTTTTCCGGTATTTTAGGCGACGTTGCTAAAATGTCCGGAGAAGAAGAAGTGGTAACAGAGCATCATCATCGTCATCGTCACGTGCCTGAAATTCAATCAGAACTTACTGTTGATCATGGATCTGAACTTCAGCAAGAGCATAAGAGAATTAACAAGAAAAAGAAAGCTACGACGACAGATGGTAAAAAGAAAAAAAAGAAGGGTACGAATTCGAATCGTAATGGCGATAAGAAAAAGAAAAAAAAGAAAGTTCCCAAAGAAGAAGTCAAGGATGGCGAAAAGAAAAAAAAGAAGAAGAAGCGTACTGAGAAAGTTGTCGATGAAAATTTAATATTTGACGAATAATTGAATACAGTACTCGTACCTTAATTTACTTTTATAAATCTACGATTGTTGTTCAATAAAATTTAATTATATCGCCGTGTTTATGGGTCTTTTTGAATTTTTTCGCGAGTAAGCATAATATTATGCGAAGGAGTGTGAAATGAAATTAAACTTACAATAAACGTAATTGTAATTTGTATTGGAATTACAAGTATTAATTGCATTCGTATTATGATTACAGGCTTATGCGGTAATTGGATCGAAATAGCTTATGGAACTAGTTCCGGTACAGTTCGAGTCATAGTTCAGCATCCAGAAACAGTCGGCCATGCCCCACAACTTTTCCAAACATTTACAGTACACCAAAGTCCGGTCACCAAGGTACTAGATCATCTCATGATCATCTGTATCCGTTTACAGGATAATTCCCTCCTCTTTTTTTCTCTTCTTCCTGAACTACATATTATAAAAATCAAACATATCGTTTATTATTATTTTTTTTTCAAAATTAGGTTACATTGTCGGAAAAATATTTGGTATCGGTGTGCTGCGAATATAATCACGTTCGCACATGGAGTGTGACCAGATTCCGCGGAATGATATCGACTCAACCTGGATCGACTCCTGTGGCATCATTTAAAATTGTATCTTTAGAAGAGGTTGAACCTTGTATCAGTTACGCGGCTGGTAACGATTGCGGTGAGCTGAAATTTTATGGATAAATCGGAGAATTTTTCATCCGTGGAATAAAATTATAATTTCGTTACGTTGGTCAAATTTAAGAAAATTGAAAACGATCGAGATTTTGAAAAATACAAATTTTGAATCCATTTTTGAACCACTTTGTATATTTACCTAATTTTTTTTTTTCAAATTATGAATTTCCATAACAGGTATTTTTTGGATTGCAAAAATGTATCTAATAAAATAATGAAATTGGTAAAAAAAAAAATGAGAATTATTTATTCGACTCTGATTGAACATCGATTGAATTCAGTTTTTGTTTTTTTTTATTTTTCTTATACTGATTTTGCTTTTTTTTCAGGTCCTTTTGGTGAACAAGACGACGAGCAAGTATTCGTTCAAAAAGTTATTCCAGAAACTCCAGAACTGTACGTACGATTAGCGTCGAATGGAAAAAGGTGAATATCGATATTACATTCGCATTGAAAAAATTGGAATTGAAATTTCAATAACTTGAAAAATCATCAACTTTACATTTTAATTATAATTTCGATATTATTTTGTTTCAGAGTTTGCGTAATCAGAGCCGTTGACGGTATAACAATAACTTGTTTCTGCGTCCACGAATGCGACGGATCAAACAGAATGGGCTCCAGACCGCGACGTTTCATATTCACCGGACATAGCAACGGTGCCCTTCAAATGTGGGATTTAACGACAGCTTTAGATTTATGCGCCAAGGATCAAGGTACGAAAGAAAAAACTACCCCTATTTTAAACGTCATTACGTTCTAACGATCATCGCTTTTCTATCGAACAGCTTCTCAAAACCGAGGAGGACCTAGCGCCGAAGAATTACTCAGACTATTAGACCAATGCGATCTCAGTACCAGTCATTGTTCAACTCCTTGCATATCTCCTTGTCCATCACTACTCGGACCCGCCGCTCGGATCAAAGCTTCGAATATGGCTTTTCTGAACCAGTCGCTGGTCCAACAAACCGATAGCGCAGCGCAACCTTCAACATCTAGCACCAGCGCACCTTCATCTAATGCCCCAGTGAACGTACCCACCTCTGGGTCTGGTTCTAGTTCGACAACCAGTACAGACGGTAAATTGTTATTTTGATTATTCGCCTCGTGTTTGCCATCTTTGAAATCAATCAAAGATGATGGTATGTGATACCTTCTTTATCTATCTTTCTTAATCCTCCCCCATCTTTACCACCTTCCCTGTTCGACCAATTTTAAACGTTTTTTTCTTTTGTTGTTGTTTGTTGTGTTCGATTATTTATTCATTTACTCCCCAAGGTTTTTTTGTAGAGCACGTTCAGAGTAATAGCACAGTATTATGGGAACGTGTCGATATTCCGTAGACGCGCTTTTATTTATATTTTTTATCGTGTTTATTATATTGTAATAAATATTGCTTATGTTTTAAGGTATTGTTTTGTCTTGAAATTTCGCCTCAAGAGAGAAGATCGTTACGGTTTGAAGTGCATTAACGTCCGCGGTCTATAAGGTTAGCCAACTTTTTCCCTTGTTTGAGTAGGTAGATACCGTTCGGAGGCGTGTGAAGGTGGAGAAGTCAACGTGGCTTTGACCTCCTTCAGAAATCGCCCCGTACAAATTTTCTATTCAAATCTAGTCAGCAATATCATGGAAACACATTTTTCAGAACTACTCTCCTAATGAGATACGTTACTGGATTTCTGCCATGAAATATAAAACAAACTGGCCGATGTTGAGCAAATCTTTTTAATCAGAATTGGGATTTACAGTTTATTGCTATTATCAGACTCTTGATTAAATCGCACGAAATAAACGAATTTAATAATAATAAATGCAAATTCAGAATAATATTCTTAAGTAGGTAGTTAGAAAAATAGAACAAATCAACATAAATACTAATTCAAATAGGTATTATTAATTACATCACAAAAAATTAAATACGAAAATTACGCGAAAAAAATTCGATAAACTTGAAAAGGTTCTAATTCCTAAGCTCGTAAAAAGACTAGTAAAAATTTTATAATTTCAAAATTTTTCAAACAAATGCAATTATGTGCAACAAAACAAGGCAATTCGATGTCAAGTATTTTCAACTCTAGAATAATTATGATTCCAAAACAACGTGTTAGAATATAACTCCGGTTCGGTGATTGGCATGAGTAACAGGCACCAAATTGAAAATCCCAGAATGAGAGTGAAAAATAAAACGTATCTTTTGAATCCAGAGTACGATAAAGGCTCTAGTAAATCTGGAAATCCCATGTGGTTACAGAACATATGTGTAACAATGGGCGCAATTATATGCCCCGTTCTGAGAAACAGAAAGGTACAGTAAGCTCCAAAAATTGTAGTGAAAAAAAATTGAAATCCTTAAAAAGAATGTCAATTTTAGTTGATAATTAACGCTATACCTACATCGATTCAAATCAAATAAGGTTTGAATGCGAGATATTTACCAGTTATAGCGAGACTCTTCTTCAGCTCTACACCGGCTTTCAAATTTTCCAAAAAATGATTGAAATGAGCTGAAAATAAATAAACTAACGTTTAGTAAAAGTGTGGTGGTAATTTTGATCACTCGAAAGAGAAAATTGATTACCGGCTCCGAAAAACACCGGACATATAAATATGGTTAATAATGGTTGAAAGCATTGTAGCAGTAAAGGTATCATACAAGCTCGATAAGTCAATTCTTCCGATACAGGAGCCACTACGTGAGTTCGTATCCATACTACATCTTTAAAACTTGAAAACCAATATTCTTTTTCTGAAAACATAACGAATATGTTGAATCTCGGGCGATTGAATTTATTTTAGGTACAGTAGAGAGGTTAACGAGCAATCAATTATGTACCTCCGTACATGACACACGAGCCATTTACTATTTGAAACACAATAGGTCCTAGAAATAAAATCACAGTCAGTAGTAAAGGGTATAAGGTGGCTTGCCAGATGCCAGGTATTCGCAATCCCAAGAGATCCCATAATGTGTTCTGAAATGCAAGAAGACAAGTCCGTTGTAAGACCAAGTTGTGGAGATGAAGATCTTAATGTAGAGTAGAACTCACTTTTGCTAAGTACTTTTTATTTAAACAAAAATATAAATATATTGGTGATATCAAGGCTACGATTGATACGCTGACGAATCTTCGTTTTATTGTCGATGGGTGATCTCTGCGAAAAAGGACATAAAATTAATGTCTCGATATATCGTGGGTAAAATGGCATAACAGGGAAATCGGCGTAAACCTTGACACCATTTTAATTACATTTCAGTTGCGAATATAATTGTAATTTTTATGCAATCAAAATGTAATAAATAATTTTTTCAAGTGATAAAATAATACTTCAGATTTCGAGCGATTAGTTATTTGGATTTTAGTCGTACCTATTTTGTGTTATTTTATAATTTCATTTTTTTTTCCATTTATGTGCAGATGATTAGATTTATTAGGTTTTATTGAACGAAGAAAGTTTAAAATTAATGTTTTAAAAATATTTTAATCGACCGCTGGGTGTAAAAAATTCATAAATTCGTCAAAAAAAATTGATTGCCTATAATTTTTTCACGATGTGGTACGTGAAGTCGAAAGACAAAAAGCCAAAAAGAATTCCGAAAAAATCACTTGTTATCTCGAACGATTTCATTTTTCGAAATTAAACGATTAATTAGTTTTAATTTTACCAGGATAACGTACGAATTAATTAAAATTTCGCTTTTTACCTGTCATATCTATATTTCCAAACGTATAAACTACAAACATAAAGTAAAGACAATATTAAACATTGTATTATTACTATCATACACTCTTCCATTATACAAATACAAAACCACGTGACACGTAGGCGCTCGTTGATTGGCGGATAGGAATATCCTTTATGGGCTTATTGGAAAAGGGAAACGAATTGTCGAATAATGTAATAGAAGATAGAAAATGGCTTCTCTTTGTTTTGGTTCTGATTTCTTTGTTATCGTTCGGTAGTTAAATTATAAATGTGTAAATTTGATTTTAGTTAGAAAATGCCAAGTGCTTGTTTTGGCAACTCACGGTCTTACACGAGAAGATCGCGAAGAAGACTTCCTAATAGGATTCCTTTTCCGGCTAGGACTAGTACTGGTGAGTAGAAACCTTCAGTTCGATAATTCGACGTTTGAATAAATTTCCATTGTCGAAAGAATAAATTACGGGGAAATATCAGGCTACGAATGTACATCGGGTGTTGATAGAAATCACAAAATCGATCGATACTAAATTTCTGTCAGTTGACCATTATTGATAATTTCGATTACTTTATCATATAACCTTTAATGGGGTTATATAATCCTCCAGTTGAAATATTTATTAACGATTCGATTTTAAACCAATCGAACTTCACGTTTCAAATTACCACGTATATTTTATCGATAATTCGACGATTACTCTATTCTAATATGCGTTTATATATTTAGTAGAACTATGCGAACCAGCGTGTGGAGGCCCTGCGACCGTCGGAACGTCCGGTGCAGCCGGTCCTAGCAGCGTCCCTCCGCCTATAGAGAATAATGCCCACAGCCCTCCATACGATTTACGGAGGAAATCTCCGCCACATTATTCTCAGCACGGAGATGCATCCACTTGCAATAATATACAATGTACTAGCGCTAACACTGCCTCGGCTTGTAATCCGACCTACAGCACAAGTACTGTCGCATCGGCTACGGTGATTCCTTCGTCAACTACAGTTTCCAGTACAGCAATGTTACCACCTTCGCGTAAACGCCCCAGACGTTCCTGTTCATCTTGCCATGATAGTGAGTCAAAATTCAACGAAATATCATGCGAAATAATGAATCTCGACTGAGCGACGTAATTTTCGTCTCGTTTTAGGTACGAATTTCGCTAGTGCATCTCATTACCTGCAGTACGAGCTTCCGGACGAAGTATTGCTAACAATTTTTAAATATTTATTAGAATTGGATTTATGTAGAGTGGCTCAAGTCTGCAGACGATTTAATACTATCGCTAACGATGTCGGCTTATGGTAAGCGATTTTTCTACATTCGAGTTTGCGTTGTTTGCCAATTCGATAGACTTATTTGTGGTGATTTTTTGTACGTAGGAAACGACTATATGGTCGCGTATTCGAATACGATTTACCATTATTTAACCCATCTCCTTGTAAGTTCGAATTCATAACGCCGGAAGACAGCGAACTAACGAACCCTTGGAAGGAGAGTTTTCGCCAGCTGTACAAAGGCGTACACGTCAAACCTGGTCATGAAAATTTCAACGATCCAGGCCGCCGTTTACCTCATTTCGATACAATCCAAGCCGCCCTAGATTATTCTGAAGAAAGAGGACAGAATTGCCCTCGTGTTTTTATCCACGCCGGAAAATACAAAGGCGAATTTCTTGTGATTGATTCATCGGTCGCGTTGATTGGTCGGTACTCTTTATTATACTTTTATGCTTAATTGGTTCCATTTTTCATAACTTTCTGTCTCTGTGTTCGTCCAGGTGCCTCTAGCGGCAACGTAGCCGAAAATGTAATCCTCGAAAGGGAATCGGAGACCACGATTATGTTCGTAGAAGGCGCCAAACACGCCTATCTCGGTTACATGACGGTTAAATTCTCACCCGATGTTACTTCAGCGGCGCCACATCATAAACATTATTGTTTAGAAGTGGGAGAACACGCGTATCCCACAATTGAACATGTTATACTACGAAGTACATCAGTCGGTATGTACTAAATATCTGCTAAAATATCGATAGCTCGTTCGAATTCGTGAAAATCTAATTTTACTTCTGCGTTCAGTTGGTGCTGCGTTATGCGTAAACGGATTAAACGCCAATCCTACGGTACGGCATTGTGACATCAGCGATTGTGAGAATGTCGGATTATACGTCACCGATTACGCACAAGGAACGTACGAAGATAATGAAATATGTCGTAACGCTTTGGCTGGCATTTGGGTGAAAAATTTCGCCAATCCTATTATGCGACGTAATCATATCCATCATGGTAGAGACGTCGGCGTGTTCACTTTCGATAATGGCCAAGTGAGTGTCTTCGTGAACTGATAAGTATAATGAAAAAAAAAAAATTAAAAAAATTGAAGGAGAGTTGATCGTGGTTCCTCGCTCCTTTGTTTTTTCCCCCTTTTATTAATCATAAATTCGAAAAATTTATAAAACTCGTTTCCCCATTTAAATCCACCAAAATTTTTATGAATCGTTGATCGTTATACTGAAATAATTTGCTTTATCGTTTCTTTTTCAGGGCTATTTCGATTTAAATAACATTCACAACAATCGTATCGCCGGTTTCGAAGTAAAAGCCGGTGCCAATCCGACCGTAATCCAATGCGAAATCCATCACGGTCAAACTGGCGGTATTTACGTTCACGAAAATGGTCTCGGGCAATTTATTGATAATCGCATACATTCTAATAATTTCGCCGGCGTTTGGATCACATCGAATAGTAATCCGACAATCAGGAAGAATGAAATATACAACGGTCATCAAGGTGGCGTTTATATATTCGGCGAAGGAAGAGGATTAATCGAGCATAATAATATTTACGGTAATAAATCCACGTTCTGTGAAGTCTCGCTCGACTATCTACTAAAATAATCCAATCGTCGAGTATATTTTTCCAAAATTACGAATTAAATTAACGAAAATTTCATTTTTTTAAACGCAGGCAACGCCTTAGCCGGTATCCAAATTCGAACCAACAGCGATCCGATCGTACGTAATAATAAAATCCACCACGGCCAACACGGAGGCATTTACGTTCACGAAAAAGGCCAAGGGATCATCGAAGAAAACGAAGTTTACGCTAATACGCTGGCCGGAGTATGGATCACGACCGGTAGCTCGCCGATTTTGCGCAGAAATCGTATTCATTCTGGCAAACAAGTCGGCGTATATTTTTACGACAACGGTCACGGTAGACTCGAAGATAACGATATATTCAACCATCTCTACTCTGGAGTTCAAATAAGGTACGAATTTCAAAGCTTTCCTATACAAAAAGCAACCTTTGCGAGAAAAAATTCTACTCGATGATGTCTTTTCGTTGCAGAACTGGCAGTAATCCGACGATACGAGGTAATAAAATATGGGGTGGTCAGAACGGCGGCGTATTAGTCTACAACGGAGGTTTAGGTATATTAGAACGTAATGAAATTTTCGACAACGCTATGGCTGGTGTTTGGATAAAAACTGACTCGAATCCGACCCTGAGGCGTAATAAAATATATGACGGTCGTGACGGCGGTATTTGCATATTTAATGGAGGACGAGGTAATTTCAAGTTTCCACGAAAGTGAAAAATCCAAAATGAAAACTTTTTAGTAATAATTTCCCTCCGTCTCTTTTATTTCGCTAGGTATACTCGAAGAAAATGAAATATTCCGTAATGCTCAAGCCGGCGTATTAATATCGACTCAAAGTCACCCGCTTCTTAAGAATAACCGAATATTCGACGGCCTAGCCGCCGGTGTAGAGATTACCAACAACGCTACGGCCACACTAGAAAATAATAAAATATTCAATAATCGTTTCGGCGGACTTTGCTTGGCCAGCGGTGTTCATCCGACTGTTAAAAGTGAGTATATGCGATGGAAATCGCTGCTCGGGCTCGAAAATAGGGTTTCGTTTGCCTGATACCGATCAGCAACCCGCTTCGTTATTGTTAGAAGACGCAGGCGAACCTTGATCGTTGATCGGTCAGTGTCAGGAGACTTAAATAATTGTGTTCTTGATAAGTGAAAGCGTCGCGTCGCGTCAGGGCGGCCACGTCTACGTCTGGTTCCGTATTACGATGTGGTGTCTCGACTAAATGGATAATTGTCGTAACCTTGATGCTTGCGGTGTGAAAAACGCAGCGTAAATGGCGGTATTGTTGTCGTTTGATTGAGCTGATGAAAATGAGATAGAGAATTATATGGATTTATTGCTGAATGAGGAGAAGGAAAGAGAGTTAGTTTGCTGTTTTAAAAAAATATTGAAAGAGCAGATTCAGGTAAGAATGGCGAACGGGCCCGTGGCTGGGATTTTCGAACTTTCTAGTGGAAGTTGGTCCTTATGGTGTAAAAACTCGCCCAACCTCACGCCTAATCACTCGTATTGCTCGAGATGCCGATTTCCCTTACAAATTTTTGCATTCTGAAATTCCCAACTGAATTTTTTCAAACTCGCAGTGATGATGGACCATACCAAGGGTTATCTTTGGAAATTTTTTCAATTTTTTTCGAATCTTCTTTCGTACTAAAATCTGACTTTTAAGACTTCGAAGTGTAATATCTACACGTTGTTTCAGATCTGGCAAAAAAATCTTGATATATATTATGCACTATACCTATATGTAAAACACACATATTTTCAAATTTTTTTAATGTAGTGGAAGACTTTCAAAAATGAAAAAAATTGATTTTTCCCAACATTTTTCTGCCTTATAGCGGTCATTTTTGGGTAAAAATTTTTTTGACATGGATATGTCTAATGGCTGGGGTCAATCCTAAAAAGCGTCCATTTTTTTTGTCCAAATATTCTGTCCAAATTTTTTGTCCATTTATGTCAGA
>FIZU01009048.1:0-10433 GCA_900064475.1 Pseudococcus longispinus
AACTTTGCCTATCTGTCATATTGAAGGCGCTATAACACCTACAAAATCGTACAATACTGTAGCTCCTTCAATATGAAAGATAGGCAAAGTTTGTATATGACCTTTTATGTAGCTCTCATTTAGTACTACTAAAAAGGTTATGTGCAAATTTGGCCTATCTCTCATATTGACGGCTGTAGACAGCTGAATAAAAGTACTAGTGAAAACCAAAACTTCAAACAAAAAGCGGCACGGGTTAAAATTATTTTTTCGTCGAAATATTGATAGGGGTTCATTTTCAGACCAAATGGAACAAAATTAGACCCAGTGCCGGAAAAAAAGTTTGAATTTTTTTTTCCTCCCAGGTATACAGTGCCACCCTAATACATATATATATTGAGCCCGAGCGAAGCGAGGGCGTAAAATTTCTGAGAAAAAGAAGTTCAAAAACCAAAATCTCACGCGTTTTTTCAACTTTTATATCGTCAAGGGGGCCCCCTCTTGGCTACGCCACTGCGTCCCGTCCACTCTTATCGTAAACGTCGCGTCGAGTCGACGGCAATAAAGGCGTAAAGGTAGCACGAGCCGGAGCACGTAGTGTAGGTGCTTAAAAAGTAACCGCCGCACTGTAATAGCGCTCGAATCTGGTGTATGACGTCAACCACGTTCAACATCGCGGCCACCATAGTGGGCAAATGGTACTGCGTCTACATAGATAGGTACCCGAGTACCTACATACGCAAAAGAGCATGTAGATAGGTACCTAGGTACCAGGGACGAAACAAGGGGGATCCCCCCCCCCCACATTCTTCAAAAAGCCGACTAATTTTGTGGTTTCGGTTAAATTTTGCCGAAAATCGACAAAACGTTGTCGACAAAAATTTAAAAACTGACCATAAGTTGTTAAATTTTGAAAATTTGTTGAATTCTTTCTCAAAAATTTGCCGATTATTTGTATTTACAAAATCGCACTAAATTTTGCTTTCCGGACAAAATTTTGTAAAAATTTCGCCCTCGCTTTGCTCGGGTAACACGCAACCAACCAGTTTTTTTCATTTTTATTTTGCTCAAACCGATTTTTCCTTTGCCTATTTTTTCATTCATAATATTTTTAGCATTATATATTATTGAATGCCCAAAAATGGCCAAATTTTGCTTTTCAAACCAAGTTTTTCAACAAATTTCGCCCTCGCATCGCTCGGGTAGCAAACAACGCGTCGGTTTTTTTCATTTTTCTTTTACTCGAACCTTTTTTTCTTTTTCCTTGACTGAAACAATTTGCGAATTTACCTTCTTACATACTTTTTAATTTTTTTTCCATTCCTAACTTTTTTTTTGTATTATTAAATGCCCGAAAATGGTCTGATTTTGCTTTTGAAACCAAGTTTTAAAAAAAATTTCCCCCTCGCTTCGCTCAGGCAATGAAACTTTTTCATACTTTCACTATTATTTTTTTTAATTCTTCTACAAATTATTTTTATTCTGTTTAAACTGTTTTTTGTTTCATTTTCTGAGTAACATTATAGACTCCTACAAAAATTTCACTCAATTTTCATATCTGAGCAGGTGGACGATAAAGTCGATAATTTGTCGGCAAATTGTTCAATTTTTTCTCACGTTATCGGCAAATTTCTCATAGCACGTAAAAATGAAAAAGCGCGGTGTTCAAAGTATCCCCATGTCGCGGTACATGGTGGTGAGGCGGAGGCGGTTGCGCGGCACAGTGCAAAAAAAACATGGGCAAATAGCGAAGTATCTGTACTTCATAGTATAGTGTATAGGTAGGTACCTACCTAGATAGGTACACCCAAGTTTCTTTATTCCCCCGCCCCCCCTGCTTTCTACATTCTACCCTACTAAATGGTAAGTATCACGTGATGAACGCTGAAAATAGGTATCCTCGAACGTACTCGATGTAATAAGTAGGTAAAGGTAGAGGTAAAAGTAGGTACCCTATCAGTTGACGAATTAGAGAAATGAAATATGCGTTAGGTATAGACCCATTTATACCTAAGTACCTATACTTTTCGAAATACCGGCCGAAAGAAATACCCGATGGCATGCCGTCGTTGGTAGTTAGGATGACAAGTGGCAAGTACGAGTATGTTCTAGTTCATTATGTTCACCTACCGCGCTGCAATACACTTTGGCTTTGCTGTCTTTGGTCTCCAACGTCATTCTCATTTTCATCGTTGGCTTCGCCTCTACCATTTGCATCTCAAACTGAAATACCGGAACAGCGCAGCGAACAGCGATTCTCGTAAGCGGCCGCGGCGGGTGGTGTGGTTTCCTATCCTTTTTTTTTGCCTATCCACACCTGCGAGTACCTAGGTACCTACCTACGTCGTATACCTACTAAGCAGGGTACCTAATATATTTTTTTGTTGGTACGTTTGATTGAAAAACGACGTGACGCGGTGCGGTGTGGAGCGGAGCCGCACGAAGGACAAACAAAAACAAAAAACACACAGGCAACACGGACCGAACTGGCGAATTAGGGAAGTATACGCGAGGCGAGCTTACGAGTAAAAGTACCTATACCGGTTCGGTGTGAAGCTAGATATAGATATAGCTACAGGTATAGGTATGAAATGGTAAACGCGTAAAATTCGCGCGCGATGCCAACATTGTACGTTAACGTAAATGTAGAGGTACAGGTACAGGTAGGTACTAATTAAACGAATACGAGTTTTCGAACGAAATTTTAAAAAATATGTACCTATCAGCGTATCTTACATGTTATATACGTAGGCAATTAACAGTAAATATGTACGAGTACCTACGTACACGGCTGTGCGCATTGGATTGCGCGCAGCCGTGTACTTTGTATTCGAAATGATTCCGCGATAAAGGTTACCTACCTAAAAGCAGAAGCTGATAATGGTACAATACATACGCGGCTCCGAATTATTTAGAAACGCATCGATGGAAGGCTTTATTTTTCTGAAAAACTGTAAAAAAAAGTGTCGCATAATTTCTGAAAAACACCAGGTTCGTAGGCTAACTCATCAACGATGAACGATTACTAGAAAGCCAAGGGTACGTGATATCTCATGTTAGACTAAAGAACCAATCTCATTACATCAGTACCTAGGTATGAGGTAGGCGCAAATTATATCATTTTATCGCCAGGACACCGGGTCAAGTGTGCTAGAAAGAGTTGGGTTGTGTTGAGGGCAAATGACAAAGGGCACCATAACGATGTTTTCCCTCGAATGTTACCATAATACGTTGGGGATCCGTACCAAGCTATACGTGCTCGCACAGGTCGAAGAGGATTAAAATTTTGTACGCGCGAATAGATTCAAATTCGGAAGAATCGCATTCTGGTGTTTGATTTTTTCCCCCATCGTACATACGATATGATACGTACTTAGGTACATGAATGGGGAGGGTACGGTGGAGGTGGATTGGTGGTATTTACGAGTACGACGTATTGGCTCGCGAATCGCGACTCGGTCAGCACGCGTCTCTGACTAGCGCCGCGCCCTGCCTATGCTCCCGATGCGAACCAGTTTGTTATCGTTTTTTGCAGATATTTTGTTGCAAAAGCTGGCTGCCTGGCTGGTCACGTTGTATTCTACCGCTGTTGTCAGTGTATCGATGTCGCTGTCACTGATACGTACCACAGTTGGCGGTACGAGTATCTATACGATAGGTAGGTACCTAAGATAAATGATACGATACGATACGATACAAATAGGTACGATATCATATATGTATGTAATGTACCTACTTTATAACTCGTGCTTATGTACGTAAATACGGTAGGTAGCGTAGACGCGCGTGTACATACATACCAACGCGTGATTTGCATTTGTACTTTCGTAAGTACGCAGATAATACTCGTTTGTATGTGCGAGTACCTGCTTATTAGATTGACAAAACGTGTGAATTAGCGTGTTTATTGCCGCGCTGTAGCCGGGTCGATAGAACACGCGAGTGGTAAGAACGAGTACATACTCGTACACCTACTTCGGTACCATACTTAATTACGCATTTACCGGGCGGGCGGGGGCGGAGGCGGTAGCGATGGATATCGTGCGAGTGTCTAGCGAGTTATAGAGCCATAGCTTACGAGTGCATGTTGGTAGCTAGCTAGTAACAGGTACCTAGTTAGTAGCTACACATTTAGTAATCTACTCTACCGAAGCAGTAACCAGACTTGCTAAAAAGCTACGTATAGGTGCCCTGTTAGGGAAAAAAATGAAAATTTCTTCAATATTTAGCCCCCCTCCCCTCAAATCCGCTACTGCCACAATGCAGAATGATGTGAAACCGCATACTATCGCGTAGTTTACTGGCGTTGTCGCGACTTTTTTTACCAACAGGAATACCAAAAAACGTGCAGCGACTATTTGAGACTTAACGCAGCAAAGTACGTGTTGAAAAACGCGTGCAGTCGCGTATTTTACTGCGTTCTCGCGACTTTTATAGGTCCGCATGTTGAACGGCCACGGTCACGGCCACCGGCCACGGCGCGCGAGTAACATACCTAAAAGGCTGAATAAATTTCTTAAATATGTACAAATATCTACGCGCACGTATGTCTATATAGCAGAGGGTGCAACCGAGTATGACGAGTACGTACGGCGCCCGATTGCACTTTTATCTTACCCGCGACGCTACATGCAACCTATATGTGCACGTACGTACGATGCTTCGGGAGAAGGTGAAGCAGGATAGCAGGCTACTCACCATCCCGAACCCTAGGCAGGGGACGCGATGCGATAGCACTATTTGTGAACACCAAATAGGTAGGTCTAGGTACATACGTATGTACTCGTATGTAGTAGTACTACGTAAATGTAAAGGCTGCTTGTCATTTATAAGAACCTGGTATAAGCTCGTTAGAATGGTAGGTACTCGTACTCGTAGTGTCGCAGTTCTATCTTAAATAGCCAGCTTAATACCTACTTATTCGTAGGTAGGTACCTACAGTTCTAGCACCTACCTATTGAACGAGGTGTGATGCGATGCTCCGAGCCCCGGTAAAGATATTTTTCTCGTTGCTGTCGGCTGGAATGGACGCGATGTAATACGTAAATACTAGTCCTAGTGAGTGAGTAAGTGAGTAAAGGTAGTATTAGGAAAGAATTCTCGTATCACCTACGAGTGTTTTATTTTGTCGGATACGTATTTGCGTAAAAGTAAGTATACCTATTCGATGGCTACGAATTACATTTACGCGCTAGTTAGACGGAACACGATACACGATACACATTACACACTACATCACGCTATACACACAACATCACTGTAGCCGGCTCTACCAAACGAGCCGACATCTACCACCTCCGCCAAGTGCAAGGCCACTTTTTTAAGGTAGTTTTTTTCCTGACTCGGCTCCGGTTCAACTTCAACTTGTGTTTCTGCTACTTCCTCTCCTTCAGCGGTATGTTTATCGTCATCGTTACCGTAGAACGTGGATTAGGTACGTCTTTTTCGTATATTCTACTCTTAGCCAAGTACCTAGACCTACTAGGTATACGTAGGTCTAACTGTGGACCTACGACTAGGTACGTCTTGATCCGAACAATCAAGACCATCGTAGATATCTCATCAATGTTGTTAAATCACCGTGGGAATCAGAAAAAGCTCGTAAAGCCATGCAACATATCAACCCTAGGTTATAAAACAAAAAAAAAACTTGCTCTCTTTTCTAAACAAGCCCTATGGTACATGTATAATCATTCGTATGCTCTTGAATATCACAACAAATCGAAAAGTGATACTCGAAATCGTCAGTATGTCGCGCGATCACTTTGTTGGGACAAATAGTATGTATATCTCTATTGGCAAGTATCCGAAACATAAATCGCCTAGCGTCGTAGTAGTGAGCCTTATTTCGCATGAATTCGCATAGCATAGCATAGCATGTAATTTCGCCAGCATGTCGCCGCACACTTATGTTGCTTACTATGTAATTGCTTATTTATATGCTTACTGCCGACAAATATGTGTTACTGAGTAGCAATATAATTACCCCACCTTATGGAAATGGGGAACCAAAAAAGAAGAAAAAAAAAAGGTACACGCACCACTTGGAGTCACTTTACGCAAGTAAGCTACGCACGTTGGCACAATACATACTTACTCATGTGTACGTAGACGCGACGATGCGACCATCTATTTACAAATACCGTCAATTATCTGATAATATACGATTCGATACCTTAATCTTGCCCACCTACCTATCTATCTATATATTCACGAGACTTCAAAAAGGTCGCCTAACGATACCTCACATTTTTCACTTTTCAGTCCAACTTGGACACAAAATAACCATATCGCCGAGACAGGTGCCGAACTCAGTTTTACCGAATACGAATAGGTATCTGCATTTCTACGCTCTTTCGAAGATCGTCGCACTGAAAAGCTTTTTCATTTTATTTCATTTTTTTACTTCCGGGCACCTAATGCGTCTTCTACAAAGTCTACAAACTAGTTTCCATTTTACTTCTTCCCAGTGTAGGTATCTAAATCTTGGAAATTCAACTATCAAAGTGGATAGAATGGCGACGAAGCAAGGAGCTGTCAATTTTTGGGTGCCCTCCTTGCGCCACCCATCGAATTCGTTCCTGAAATTTAGATACATACGTGTAGACTGAAACGACATACGAGTACGAGTAAGTATACGTTTGTGACGCACGCGATGCGGTACCTAGCGTAAAACTACCAATATCTGGCGCGGCTGTCGCGCCTTCACTTTCCCCTTTATGCGATACTATTTACGTTACATGCTCCACGTCCTCGTGACGTCGCGTCGCGTCGCGCCTGCGAAACCGCCATCCGCAATTCAAGGTACACGCCGAGCGTTGTCGGCTGCTGGTGCCAAATTATACGGGAGTTTCACGCATCACGTCGTATTTTGGACAGTTTTTCTGTTTAGCGTTTCGCGTAATTTTTATTCTTTCTTTTTTCTTCGTTCTTCATGTTTTTGTTTCTCTTACACATAAGCGATGCACTACACGTATGCGGCATATGTAGGCGCATACGTACTTGTGGATGGGTAGTCTGGATACCGACGCGTATACTTACCTATCTACCTACCTACGTAGGTACTTTGGTCGATTGTTTTGCATTTTGCAGCATTTCAATGCGAAATCCAAAACCTCAGCCCTAACTGGTTGGCGGTTGCGGCTGGATCGGTTAATTTTTGTACGCAAATCACCACAGCGTAGGTTTACATTTATAGCATAGTATTTAGGGACGGGTAAGAGGGAAAGAGGGTATAGCGAGTATCTGTGTACCTACTTACTCGGTATTAGCTACCTACGTATCTATTTCTGACTTTCCGAGTTACGAGTAGTCGAGTACATACACTATCAACTACCAGTTGCAGTAGCAGGTATTCAATGGGTGGACCAAGGGTAGACGTGTAACTGCGTTACGTAGGAACTCGTATTGAGGTTTATGACGCGAGTGAACCGAGGGTCATTAGTCGCACGAGTTTACAATAATTTTTTCTCTCGAGTTTCGAGTGGCAGTTCTCCTATTTACAAGGGAAAAAATACGTGCTATTTGGATACTCGAGCGAATGAGCAACACCGAAACCGAGATGGAGCAAAATAGAGTTCATCGCAAATGAAAATTATTACAGTGTAGTACTTTACACAAAGGCTTGATGGTCTTCCCTATTGGAATCTTGAGCATTCTGTGAGGATATGCCAGGCGTCTTCGATGGGATGACCGCATCGGCAGGTAGGTTCGTTGTTAAAATTGAGCACATACAGGAAGGCACTGAACTTCGAAGCACCCCTTATCACCGAGCGCTTGGGCCAAGAAAAAGTCTAGATGTCTATCAAGATCCAGGTTGATTCTTTCCTGGATTATCGGAAAAAGAAACTTAGTCCAGGGTCCATGCTCTGAACGCTGTCATTCGTTGTTTCGACTGATGGCGCGTATGTAGAGCTCCTCCCGGAGCTGAACATTATCAGGTGAGGTGTCATGCAGATGATTCGTGATAAGCCATTTGACTGCTCGCATTCCACTTGCAGATATAGTGGCATGATTCCGGTAATGATAGCGAGTATAATTTGCAAGAACCCCGCGCCAAGCTAATTGTCAAAAAGACAAGGAGAATGATCAGATGGCAGCGTGGGAACAAGGAGGTTGAGGGTGGGGGCCGAGCAGAAAAGTAATCCGAAGTTGGATAAATGAAGCGTTGCGAGTGAAGACAGTGACAGCAGCAAGCAAGTGCGACCGGAACGATATCAATGTATCATGGTGAACCGTAAACAAGAAAACCAAAAAAGAAGGAAAGCGTAAGCGAGAAATTTCAAGTTACTACTGCAACGAGGCTGAAAAAATCAAGCCGTTTGACGTAAAATCCGACTTGGGGACATCCCTTCGGTTTCAG
Organism: Pseudococcus longispinus; assembly: GCA_900064475.1. Taxonomy (NCBI): domain Eukaryota; kingdom Metazoa; phylum Arthropoda; class Insecta; order Hemiptera; family Pseudococcidae; genus Pseudococcus; species Pseudococcus longispinus. The sequence continues at coordinate 8,342 of FIZU01009048.1, forward strand.
CTTAATGGGAAAAGTAGCGGTGCGACGCTGCGGTCCCCCTCTTTTACGCAATCGCCACTCATCCTATCCACATCCACCTAGTCTACTAGCAGCAGCGTTTATAAACCTTCTCATTTTACTCGACACTGTTTCTGTATAGGTACCTAGCTACCTACTCGCATGTATAGATGTAGGCGAGGTGCGACTAAGATCGAGTTGAGTACAGTATCTACAGTACACACGCCGCGCTATTGCGTTGATGTTGTAGTACACGTAGAAAGCTCGATAGCTTTGAGGTTAACTAGATACCTTTGCAAGACGAAGAATAACGAGAACAAGAAGGACAGCCGAGAGCCGACAGGGGCGAATAGCAATCGAAAAGGAAGAAAAAGGACGAGCAGAAGCTCGGCATGGCACTTGGCAGAAGCCGTAATCATGGTATAGATATGCGTATGTAGGTAGATAGGTGCGTGGTGGGCGAGCTAGTAGGCAAGGAAACGTAAGCCGTCGCGTTGTTGTACGGAGCGGATGAAAACAGAGGAAAAGCTCAAAGTTACACCGCACCGTTAGATAAAGTTCAGCTTATAATACTCGTACGTATAGCTATACGAGTAAAACAGATCGATGCGCGAACAAGTGAAATAAGAGAAAGAGAAGGAGTAAGAGACAAAAGAAAAGCGCCAAAAAAGTATTTACGAAAAAAAAAAGAAAAAGGGAGAAAGTGCGTTACATCAATTTTTTACCTTCTTTATACATAGGCCTATCTTTGCAGTACCTTTAGTCGTTGCTTGCGCAGTTCTAACCGCATCGTCACCCTTATTCTTTTTCTCCGATTTCTCCTTATTTACAGTATTCTCCTTGTTTTCTTTTCACCGGCCGCCTTCCTCGCTCCTGTCGCGCCCGCGGACGTGTAACTTGGTAGGATATGCTTCCGCTGCGTTTGCTGAGCGGTATCTCGATAAACGAGAAAATTTAGACACCTCCTCCCCCTTCTCCTGCGCCGTCGATCCTTCTCAACCACTAGCGGGATGAACGTAAGATGCGCGGGTGGATAACGTTCGGTGGTGGCATCAGCAACAGCAGCTTGAAAACATCTTTGATGCCATTCCGTTGTTGCCATTGCCATGCCATGCTGTGTCGTGCACACCGCACCACCGCGTCCACTCGACTGCGGAACTACGCCAACGCTGTGGCTGTACAGTGTATGGTTCGGGTATGGCGTAGTGAACAGTTATTGCTATATTGCCACCGCAGTTAAACTGCTCTTGGATGCGGCAAATGTGTTTCAGGCTTTAAGCGACGTTACTCATCTGCGCCCCCCCCCCCACTGATTCACTCTCGTAGCCGTATACTACGCGTTAACACGCAAAACGCTAGGGTCAATTTCCGAATAGGCGCTGAAGTTATGTGATTGAAATTGGAGACTCGCTTGGAGCAATACAACTCGGCGAGTCTGCTCGTAATGGAACGATTAGTGGGTTGCGAATTGAAAGGAGCATGTCCAAAATAATGAAGTAAAGGATGGTACTCGTAGATGAGTGTACTGCATTATATAAAGCAATGCACTCGTAGATAATGTAAGTGGCAAAGAAAAGGGGGGAAGTGGAAAAGGGATAAGGGAAGAGTAAAGGGCGCAGGGTACGGTGTGCGGTGGTGACGCAACGTTGGCATACGGGCGCATACGCACGATGGTGGGACGCAGTGTGGCGCATGGCGTAAGGCAAACGTCGTTGGTTTTGTACAGGCGTACGGTCAGCGGTGGAGTGTGGAGCGATGACGCGGCGCGACGACACGACTGCTGTGGCATAAGCGTAGCCTTTGATTATATATATGCTGCGTATGAGTATATATATAATCGCAAGTTCCCACGCATACGAGCCAACATTGAGCATCAGTGCAGCCATACCAGCCATTTATATAAAATTTTCAAATTTGGAAAATTGAATTTTTTTCGGTGTTTTTGTAAATTTATCGTTGTTTGGGTGATGAATTCGTGTTCACCAACATAGAATCTATATTTCAAAGTTATAACGGCACTTCTGAGAGAAATTTCGCAAAAATTTTTTTTCAAATCTTCTCTCCAAATTCAGATGTTAAAATTATTTTTTGAATT
>FIZU01009063.1:0-12289 GCA_900064475.1 Pseudococcus longispinus
GGGGGGGGGGGGGGTGACGGTTTTTACGGACACGAAAAATGGACAAAATTCCTTCAAAATTGTTGATCTTATTCAAATTTGCCAAATTTCCAAAATTGTTGATTTTTTTAAACTGTTAAATTTTTTAAAATTACCAACTTTCAAAAAAATTATTGCTTTTCTAAAATTGTTAATTTTTTAAAAATCGTATTTTTTTTCAAAATTGCGAATTTTTTTGAAATGATTGATTTTTTTAAATAGTTAATCTTTTTCAAAATTGCCAAATTTTCAAAATTTCTATTTTTTCTAAATTTTCAACTTCTTTAAAATGTTTTATTTTTTCTAAATTTTTTAATTTTTTTAAAAATGTTGATTTGATTAAGATTGATGATTTTTTCAAAATTGTTGATTTCTCTAAAATTGTTAATTCTTTTAAAGTTGTTGAAAAATTGAGAACTATTGTTGATTTTTTCAAAATTATTGATTTTCCAAAATTGTTAATCTTTTTCAAGATTGCCAAATTTCCAAAATTTTCAATTTTTTCAAAATTTTTTAATTTTTTTAAAATTGTCAATTTTTTCAAAAATTTTTAATTTTTTTACGATTGTCAATTTTTTTAAAACTTTTTAACTTCTTCAAAATTGTTAATTTTTAAAAAAATTATTGATTTTATTAAGATTGTTAATTTTTTCAAAATTGTTAATCTTTTCCAAAATTGTCAAATTTCAAAATTTTTTATTTTTTTTAAATTTTTCATTTTTTAAAATTTTAAAATTTTTTTAAATTGTTGATTTGATCAAGATTGATGATTTTTTCAAAATTGTTGATTTTTCTAAATTTGTTATTTTTTTTGAATTGTTAATTTTTTCAAAGTTGTTGAAAAATTGGAAAGTATTGTTGATTTTTTCGAAATTATTGATTTTCCAAAATTGTTAATCTTTTTCAAGATTGCCGAATTTTCAAAATTTTTAATTTTTTCAAAATTTTTAATTTTTTCAAAATTTTTAATTTTTTTAAAATTGTTAATTTCTTTAAAACTGTAAATTTTTAAAAATTTTTTTAATTTTTTAAAAATTATTGATTTTATTAAGATTGTTGATTTTTTCAAAATTATTGCTTTTTTTAAAATTGGTGAAAAATTGAAAATTATTGTTGTTTTTTTTAATTATAATTTTTTTGAAAATTAATAATTTTTAAAGATTTGGTCATCATCATCGCAAAAGAGTTATCCTATGCTAAAAATTGTGGGTAATAGCTTTTATCATCTGGAATTTGAAAAATGAACAACTTTTATCTCTCCTCTTTCATTTTTGGGGAAATCCGAAGGAGAAGTGGGAGGCCCTAGATTAAAGTGGTACCTTTCATCTTGTTGGGGGGGGGGGGGGGGGGGGGTGAATTGTTTAATAAGAAATTTCATGACATTATTTTCTTCTCGAACGTCTCGCGTAATTAGCAAAAGAAGAAACAAGAGGAGATGTTCCACTCCCAGAGGAGTAGACAAAGCCAGCTGGGGACCAAGAATTTGTATGGTGACTATTGCGATTTTTTTCAAAACTTCAATTTTTTTTGAATTTTACTGTACAATTCGTAGTGCAAATGAAATCATTCCACTTTACCTTGCATCTGCACGTGACACATCTCTCAATTCCATGAAAATAGAGCAGAGGATGCCATTCTTTTCCATTTTCGTAAGGTCCACCGTACGAATGTTTGCATCCACCGGCAGCCAAAATATCTCGTTCGCTTTTAGGACCACTTTGTTGATCAGAAACAGCAATATCGGTGGAAAATGTCCTCGTTTTATTGGGGCAAACCTTACAGCAAGATCTTTTCTCCGGTCTAAAGGCTAATCTTTCATCGCACGTCAACGGAGGGCAATCCACTCGTCCACATCTAACTCGTAAGTTCAAAAACTGAAAAATACAAAGTACATAAATTCGGTCAAAAATACTCTCAAAATGAACTATTAACTCTGTGGCGTTAAAAAATCTCAAACTAACATCACAATTGCAAATGGTACAGGTTTCGAAACCATTGGGAGGCATATAAGGATACCAGACCGCACCGGCTGGATAAAACTGCCCGCCGAAAGGACAAGAATTCGTCGAATTGGTCGCTTCGGTGGCATCTAGAATAAATTTTCATAGGTCGTTTAATGATAACGCAACGCAGTAGTTTTCATTTGCGCAATTAATTTAAACGCGTAGATTTTATTCTTACTGAAACACGAAGGACAGCACGCGCCCGGAATATTATATTTTTGCGAGCAATTCAAAGCCGGGCATTGGATATCGTCGCATTTAACAACTCCGCGATTACAATTGCACATAGTACACACATTCAGCGTAGACGTCCATTGGGTTCCGTGTTCGTAATATAACGAGCCGTGAAAACATTTAGTGACTTCCTGCTGTTCTGATTCATCGTTAAATAGTCGATACGATGGTATGTTATTATCCGCCGTCGTATTATCTGTCGAGTGTGGTAAACAATTTTCCGGAATTGAGACCTGAAATAAACAAATATTTAGTATGATTGAGTCTTGAACGAGAGTAATGCTATTTTAATCAGAGCTAGAGATATGAAAACGAAAAATTTATCAATTAATTGCCTATTATCGAAAATCAAAGGGCAACAAGAAAAAGGAATTGAATATTGTATTGATAGAAGTTGTTCAATTCGTTAAAAAATGATGAAATATTCATCGAGTTGTGAAAAACATTGCAAAACTTTTTGAAAATCACATGATTAAAAATTTGTTAAATTTTCAAAAAAAAAAGTTCATCAAAATTGTTTAAATTTATCCAAAAATTGATAAAACATCAACACTGAAATGGCTTTGAATTCAAAAGTTTTTGAAAATGAAATGAAAATTTTGTAAAATGCCAAAAAAATTGTTGGATTTTAATGAAAATAGTGTAAAAATAATGCACAAAAATTTCCTAATGAAATTTAATCGAAAAAGCGAAAATTTTCCAAAAATTTGACAAAATATCAAAAAGCTTTAGAGAATTGTTGCAAAAAAGGACTAAAAACTGAAAATACTCGTAACTTGAAAAATGATATTTTTAAAATTTTTGTAACTGAGTTTTGTCACATTTTGAATAAGTAATTTTTAAGCAATTTCGTCAAATTTTCGATAGTTTTGTGCAATTTTATCAAAATTTGCAATATTTGTACCACCGTGGGGTGGGGGGGGGGGGGTCGTGGCACTGATAATGGTTAAACTTTTTTAAAACTGCCCGGAAAATTGTCTAAAATGTTTAAAAAACTGTTAAATTCTATAACAGTTATATAACATTATGAAAAAAAGGGTAAAATTTCCATTAAATTATGTAAATTTTGCAAAACCTTCAGAAAAAGACGAAAATTTTTTTTAAATGCCAGAAAAATAGCCAACGTTTTTTTTAAATCCGATCAAATGATAATAAGGTTGTTTAAAATGACATTAAAATTGCTTCAAATATTTTTAAAACTTTCAAATTGTAAGAAAAAGGATAAAATTTTCATAGAAAATATTAAAAATTACACAAAGTTGGTAAAATTGCCTGTAGAATCGCAAAATTTTTAGAAAATTTGATCAAATTTGTCCAAAATTCAAGAAAAATTGTACAAGTTAGTTGCAAACATCGTTAAAATAAACCAAAGTTGAATAAAATGATGATAAAATCGTTCAAAATGGCGCTCAAGCTGTTTGATATACCATAAAAATTCAAAAAATTTTAAAATATTAAAATTTTCACAAAAAAAAACTCCCCTTAAAAACCATAAAAACATTAATAAAATCGCAACAAAAACCTCAAGTTTTCAAAAAAAGGGTGAAAATTACTCAAATTTCGAAAAAAATTGTCAAGTTCCGAAGAAAATCTGTACAAATAATGTTCAAAATTGATACCGAAAAAATGTAAATTTTTTTAAGAAATTACACTAAAAATCAAAAAAAGTGCGAAAAATAATTGAGCTTTAGTAAAAATTTATGAAAATCACAAGAAAAATACAATTTTTCTAAAATTTCAACTAGGGTCATATTTTGAGTAATTCTGATTATGCGCATTTTTAAAATTTTTTAAAGGCATTTTAAACATTTTTAAAAGAAATTTCAACGAATTTTTTGGGTTTTTTGCCAATTTTATCAACATTTTAACGATTTTTGCAACAAATTCTTTAATTTTTTATTTTTCAAACAATATTAGGTAACGATATTTTAGCAATTTTTATGAAATTTTCAACTATTTTTTTTTGGGAATTTTATAATTTATTTTCATGATTTGAATAATTTTTATTACATTTTAAGCAATTAAATGTCATTTTATCCATTTTGAAGATATTTCATAATTTTTTTTCACAATTGAAACCATTTTTAAAAAAACTTTGGTAGGATTTTAAGTTTTTTAAAACAAAGTAAAAGTCATTACAGCTGTTTTAAGTTATTTCAACAATTTTTGTGACAATTTCATCAGTTTTTCTGCTTTTTTAAACAATTGTAACAATAATGTGACAATTTTTATGAAATTTCAAGTATTTTTTTCCAATTTTATAATTTTTTTAACGATTTGATTAATTTTTATAGCATTTTAAACGATTAAATGTCCTATTATCAGTTCTAAAGAAATTTTAAACATTATTTCAAAAAGATTGAAAACAATTTGAACATTTTTCCCCTTTTATAATTTTTTTTCTAAATCGCAATTTTATTATTTTGCGATTTTTTAAACAATTTTAATTTCTCAAATTTTTTTTCCAATTTATTATTTTTTTTCAAAGCGGGAAGAAACCACTTTTACACCATCAAACTCAAGAAGAGAGCGAAAGAGCAGGAGTTGGGGAATTGGAAGTTGTGAAAATAGTTTTCTTTAAAAAGCTCCAGAAATTTAAAACAAAAATAGAAGAAAAAATGCTGAGTTCTTTTTTACTTTTTTTTTTTTGCAAATTAATTACTAATTTTTTCCCCTCTCCATTGTAGAATCCGAAAAAAATGCAGGTGTTGAAAACTGAAATGGAGAAAATATCCCCTCCCCTTTCAAGATTTACTCCTTTCCAAAATTTTCAATTTGAAAAAGTTTACCAATTTTTCTTAATTTTTTCCAAGTTAGTTCATCATTTTTCAAAAATTAATCGAGAAAACCTACAATTTTACAATTTTTTTTGAGTCTAGTTATATTTACTTAGTTACAAGCGTAAAATTTACTTGATTGCAAAAGCAAAGGGGAAGGGGGTTCGTCAAGAAGAAAGATTAGAACAATTTGTAGTTCAAAAACTTGAAATTACAATTTCTCGAACGTGATTAAACTTCATGATTTTTTTCTTCAGTAAAAAAATCTAAATCATAAAAGAGTATATTGATTCTACACCCCCCCGCCTCCCCAATAATTTCACCCCTCTACGTTTCCTATACATTTCATTACATAATCCAACTTATTTCACACAAACCGAATTTCAAATAAAAATAGCACAGAAATATCACAGCATCAAAATACAAAACGTACTTTATCCCATCTAGTCCTGAGAACAGATTGTCCATATTTCTTATCCCATACGTCCAAAAACACTACTCCTGATTCTAGTCTCAATAATTCGAATTGCGTTAAGCCCAAAGTATGGCCGTCGAGATTAGGCCCTTTGAATTCTTCCAATAATCGTCTAGCGACCGGAGCACCCGGAGCCAGGAACGGAATATTTTCCACGTACAATTCGTATTGCTCAGCATCTACGTCTTTACCAACGAGAGAGACCTGTAATTTAAAAAAATTAGGTTAGTGCAAAAAAAAACAATATTTCGACTAAAAAATAAAAGGTAATTTTTTGTACGAGGTTGGCAAACATGATACGTTGCTATGACGCAACATGAGCACCTTCCCTACTCGCTGATACACTAACGCGATCGACTGGTATATAAAGAAAAACTAGTATTTAAACGTTAGTCCTTGTCTTTGGGGAGTTCAGCGCTCGAGGAGCGTATAGCGAGAGCGTTGCTGCTGACACCAAGATATAAAAAACCCGCACCCGCACGAATTTACCTTCGCTGCTGAGTGCAATTTTTGAAAGTCTCCTTACTTTATAGGAGACCATTATTATATCAAAAATACATTAAATTAAGTCAAATGTACATGATTTGCATAAACTTCACAAACATATATCTTACGTCATAATTCAAACTGCAATCTCCATCAATACGAGCCCAAACAAGTCCAAAAATGTCGGTAGGGGCTGAAGAATCGGTCTTTTTTAATAACATGGGATTCGGAGAATCTCTACCATCGGCGACGAATTTCGAAGTCAAACGACCTTGAAGCAAGCTCGAATTGTTATCGTTTGTTCTAACAATATGTATGGCCAATTCTTCTTTATAAAGCTGTTCCAATGATTTAGGATTCAAATATTTTAAGCTGCCGTTCATTCCGTCCGAACTAAGATCCTCGACTAAAGTTGAATGATGTGATGTAACTGTGAAATAAATTCAAAAAATTAAAGTATTAAAATACGATTCGAAATATTGCTAATTTTTCAATTATTTGAAATAGATGCAATAAAATAAATTACCCAAATTAACTGATGCATCAGCAACATTATCCAACACAACGTGATATTGCAAAGCACTGTTTCTATCTATGAACATCCATGAAATTCCCGAAGCTCTATTTGGCCTAAAAATTATACCATTTTTTAACACGAAATATAAATAAATGGGGTTAACTCGAAAAAAGGTAGAAAAAAAAAATTACACGAACATTTGCATATATCTGTTATTTCCTGTATTGAGATGCGATGACGATAATACTGCTTGGAACAGGTCGCATTGGACTCGAGATGTAATTTTACCGTAAATTCTCGGTTCTTTGTATTTGGCCGAAGAGAGGGTTAGAGTGACACGTTGCTGAGCGAGGGATACAAGATCGGCAGATGAAATCGGCGTCGTGTACTCGATTACGTTCAATTCAGCCGATGGTTTTTCCACGAGGAAGATCTATTCGAACATTAAAAAAATTTTTAATCATATTTATTCGATAAATTATAGAATATTTAAATTCTAACCTATTTCAAGTAAACATTTTTCAAATTCTCACACTTCTTCGAATGAATAGTAAATTATAACGTAGGATTTTAAAAATTGAACCGAATTTGAAAAATTAGATTTCGAAACGTGTATTTCGTAATCCAAGAATTTATCCTCGATCATTAAAAACCATTCCAGTTCAGTTCAATAATTGAAAAAAATTAAATAAAAAATACTAAATCAGGAATATTTATGGTTTTGGAGATTTGTTATCATTTTATCAATTTTTATTGAATACATTATACTAAAATACCTATCAAATTTGAAGGGAAATGAAGAATGAAAATTCTTTCGGCGATATTAATTTAAAACATTCTATTTTAATAAAAAATAAAAAATATTAAAATTTTGATAACAATATTAAAATGAGACATTTTAAAAAAATCAGTCAATTAAAAAATTCTCATTTTGATATTTTGATAAAAAGTAAACAATCAAAAAATTTAATTAAATCTAGAAAATTATCTCAAAATATGATATCTCAATGAAAATTAAATTGTTAAATGCCCAAGACAATCTTACACTTTGATTTTTCAATAAATAATGATGATTATAAAAAACAAATTAGTGGAATCTTGAAATGTTTCATTTTGATTGAGAAAATTCAATATTCCAAAATGTGATATTTTATTTGAAAGACGAGAAGTAGTTTCAGTAAAAAATCAGTGCTGGATTTAGAAAGTAGGTGGGGGAAGGGGGTTACTGATCCCAAAGTTTCAAAATCATGAAAATTGTTTGAAATGTAATATCTAAAAATGATTGAAATTGTCGCAAAATCACGAAAACTATCGAAAATCTCGTTCAAATTGTAGAAAGTTTACAAAAATAATTTCAAAAAAGTATGAAAAAAATTATCAAAAAATCATGAAACGTAAAACCTTGATTAAAATTATAAAATGTGATAATAATTATCCAAAACTTTTGAAAACTAACAAAAATTTCGTAAAAATTGTTAAAATTTTCATAAAAATCATAGGTACAAAATATTAAAAAAATTATTTAAAAAAAAACATGAAGTTCGACGGAAATGTTGCTCTATGTAATTGTCGAAATTTTTACAAAGAACAATAAAAAAAACGTTGTAAAAACGATTAAAAAATCATGCCCTCTGTCAAAAATCACGTAAAAACTGCTCGAATTTGCATAATATTTTCTAAATTTTCATGATATTTTACCATTATTGCGTTTTTTAAAATAATTTTTATGAAAATTTGTGATTATTACACTGTTTTTGGAATGGAATTTTGCAACCATCTTTTACAAATTTTTTCAACAATTTTTAGAAATAACTTTTTATACAATTTTTACGAGATTTTTGACATTTTTCGTGATTTTTTGACCTTTTTAACAAAGTTTTTATTGTATTTTATGAAATTATTACGGATTTTTCGAAAATTTTCATAGCTTTTTGACCGTTTTTACAATATTTTGAATAATTTTCAAAAAAATCTTGACAATTTTAAAAATTTTTAAAATTATTTCGTAATTTTTTGAAAATTTCTAAAATTTTATATCATTTTAAAATTATAGGAAGAGGTGAAAAATTCCAGAAATTTGGTTTTTAGGACCCCCTCCCCCCTCTTTGAGAACCGAAAAATGAAGATTTTCATGATCTTTTGACCATTTCGTAATTTTTTGAAAACTTTTAAAATTTTAGGAAGAGGTGAAAAATTCAAAAAATTTTGTTTTTAGGACCCCCCCCCCCATCTTCGAGATCCAAAAAATGAAGGTTTTCAGGATCTTTTGACCGCTTTTACAATATTTTGAATGATTTTCATAAAAATCTTCACGACCATTTCGTAATTTTTTGAAAACTTCTAAAATTTTAGGAAGAGGTGAAAAATTCTAAAAATTTGGTTTGTAAGGCTCCCCTCCCCTTCAAGGAACAAAAAATGAAGATTTTCATGATCTTTTGACCGTTTTTACATTATTTTGAAAAATTTTCTTGAAAATCTTGACAGTTTTCAAGATTTTTAAAATTATTTCGTATTTTTTTGAAAACTTCTAAAACTTTATATTATTTTAAAATTCAAGGAGGAGGTGAAAAAGTCTAAAAAGTTGGTTTTTAGGACGCCCCCCCCCCCTCAACGAGCCAAAATCTTCAACTTTCATACTGAAACGAATTTTTCAAATTTCTGATACCTCAATATTGTCCTTCTCTTTTTGATTTGAGACCTCAAAATCCAAAAACGTCCATTTTAAGAAATTTTGGTTCATGTACCAGTCAAAAGTTTCTGAATTCAAAAAAAACTTTTTTAGCTGTAACTAGGTCAAGTAAATAGTATTTTGTTCAAAAAAAGGGTTAAAATGATTACTTTAATGCGAAAAAATCACACTTTGAAAATTTTTTGGAGAAAATAGTAACTGACTAAAAGTAAAAATTTATAAAATATTCAAAAATACTTCCAATTTTGACATTTCACTAAAAAGACACGTAGACAACCTTTTTCATATAATTTTTTTTGTCAAAATTATAAATAGACCATCTGCCCAATAAATGAAATATTACAGAAAGAAAATTACTTTTTTTCAGAACTTTCGAAATAAATCAACTTCAAGTTCGAGATTAAAATCCTAAACGACAAAAGCGGGCGGGGGGATTCTTTGGATAACTCAAAAATGAAAAAAAAAAACATGAAATATTGTACCTTGATCGCCTTTTTTGGGTGATTTTTTTTTCTCGCTTCATTAGGACATAATAAAATGTAATATTGAATAGGCTACGCTCCTACTCTTAATTATCTTCAAAATTCAAACCTCAAACCTCCAAATCTCAAATACATATTCAATTATTCATGCTCACATTTCAAAAAAATTTCATGCTCAACATTCCAAACTAAACTTAGCAAATTTTCGACACCACTATCGATTTTTCCAATCTTATAAAATACCTACTCCTTCGGAAATGGCCATCTGCTTATTCTCAGAAAACAATTTCAACTGCACAGTGTCGTCGAGCTTTCGTTTAGAGCTGAGCACTCCGGTAAACACGATCCTGATGTGAACGGTAGGAATAACAGTCGAAATGGACACAATAGCTGTGCCGACCGAATCAGTATTCAGCGAATTCTCCACCGAGACCATCAACGAGCTGAAAACCTCCTTGGTCAAGGGTCCATATCTGAAAAATTCAAATCTGCGTTACAAATTTGCCAACTGGTGATAAGATCGCAATAATTACATACGATCGGAATGTATTTTTTTTCAAACTTGTTAATAACGTTTTATGATTCGGCGTCGATAACAACATGGGGTAGGTGGTCTGTCATTATTAAATTTATGTACGAACGGGTTGAAGGTGATACCACCTACGGAGTTTTTTTTTCCTTTTGAATACATTGTAACTTAATTACAACTCGTGCAATTCAAAGATGCCCTTCCCCTTTGACAAATTACCATACATAGAAGCGAGGGCGATTGATGATTTACAATAATTGGATACTTATCGAATTATTAACCGGTTGAAAATCGTCGTAATGAAGATTTGCAACGTGTAATTATTTGGTGGATAGATTTTTTTTTTAATTCGTTTATTTTTTTTGCGTCTGTTGATAGGTCTACGTGTAGGCTATATAAATTCTCGCACGAGTTTGAATTTGTGTCAAGTTTGAAAAAAATTCAAAACATTTGAAATGATCTCACTACTACAGAATTTTATACGAGAAAAAATACGAGTTGGTATAAATTTTATAATTACGCGAACTGGCTGAAAAATTTGGCTAATTCGTGCAATAAATACAACGGCTTACTTCATCAGTGATCCTTGTATGCGTAGATCATATTCATCCCACATCAAGACAACGCTGAGTTTTTCATCTTTCAATGCGGCTCTATATTCGCTTGGCATTCGTCTCCATACGCCGCAGATTTTACCAGTGGCATTTTGATACACAGTACCAGAAGGAAGTATCTGCAAAAATGAGCGATGTTATTCGTTCGTCTTATAAACCAGTCAACATATTTATTGTAAATATTGCGAAAATATATTTTTTTACGTACTTGTTGTTCTTCGATAATGTTTCCACTGTTGTCGATAAATTGTACAGCTTTTGGTCTCGTCGGTAAGGGATACGAAGACGTGTAGAAAGAATAATACAGGCTTTTTTTGTGCAATGTGAAACGTCCAGTAGCTGTTTGTCCCAATGAATTTACAGTACTCGTGTTGACCGTGTCATGTTTATGGGTCAAGTAAAATGTATTCGTGAGAAGGGCCGCGTAATCTGCAAAAATTGAGCAATAAATAAACGTTTTTTTTCAAGTAGGTATCTAGAGTTCTAGACAATGATAAAAAATTCTCATTTTGTGTACAAAAAAAGTAAATTAAACATAGAAAGATATAAGTGGGTAAGACGAACCTTTCTTTTAAAATTGACTGGATAATTGATTCCAAAAAAAAAAAGATAAACTTCCATTTTATAACTCCCTCCTACCTCCATTCAATCTTCAAACTGAGTGAACATTTTTTAGATTTTTTTTAGCGAATAATGCAAATGGAGCATTAAATCTCAAAAATTCAGTCTATTTTAGAAGGAAATTTTATGAACTTTAATTTTGATTATTATTAATTTTTTCCCCAAATGATTTATGCAAAAAATGACGAAAAGAAAAAGTAAAAAAATTGTCAATTTTTATTCAAATCAATTTTTTGAAGAAGACACGGAGGGGAAAAAATTCAACAGCAATTTGGGCACAGATTTATATTCTAAAAATTTGCCCTTCTCAGCCTCAAAAAAATCATACTAAGTTAAGCTTACGCCTCCACTTGGTTTCAAAACTTGCCAAGGTTTATAGACACCAGATTCTATTCAAAACATGGTTTCCAAAATTCTTATAGTATTCTTCAAATCACAAAAGAATCCAAAAAACGAAAAATTGTTCCATTTTTTTGAAAATGGTTTAAAAAACGTTAAAACGTTACAAAAATGGATGTAAAGCTAGAAGAATAGCTAACAACTGATTTTTTCGAATAAATCAAGACATTTTAAATAGGTATTTTTGCAAAAGAATATAACACAATCCTGCGGTAGAAAATATTTCAAAAATATAATACATTTTTTGTGGTGATTACGAAAAATATGTGAAAAAATTCCATCATGAGAGGTTTTTTCACAATTTTTGACATAGATATGTCTAATGGCTGGGGTCAATCCTAAAAAAAATGCCCATTTTTTTGTCCAAATTTTTTGTCCAAATATTCTGTCCAAATTTTTTGACATGGATATGTCTAATGGCTGGGGTCAATCCTAAAAAAGTGTC
>FIZU01009076.1:0-12333 GCA_900064475.1 Pseudococcus longispinus
ACTTGAATTTGACAGTTAATTTGGAATTAATTTTGAAAAAGTGATCTTGATCTTGAAGCAATGATCTTGATCTTGAAGCAATGATCTTGTTGGTGATCTTAGATCAATTTAAAAATTTGATCTTAATGGAGATCTTAGATCGATTTTTTGAATTGATCTTAATGGTGAGCTTAGATCACTTTTTAAATGATCTTGCCCATCACTGGGCTAACATTTGTTTCATTTTCATTATTTCGTTACGTTATTTTAGTTTAATCCGCATGTGGGTACTCAAAAGTTGGGATAGGATTCAAGAATTTATTGCGTAGACTGCAATTTTTCAGCCCAATCTAGTGCCAGCTGTGAATTGTAACGGGGAAAAAAATGAAAACAGATGAAAATATAAACTCGAAAAAGTTGGAATTAAGAATTTTAGAACGAAAGTTATAAACTTATGAGAATTTTATTCATTATTTTCGTTATTTCGTTACGTTACGTTTCGTTAGTTACTCAGTTATTGTAATTTGTAACCCTGAGCAAATTTTCAACAAGGTATTTCATTGACAAAACATTGTTTCGAAAAAATAAGACCTAATCGACCTGCGGAATAGTTCGAAGATAGGAAGTACGCACCCGCGTTTTTTCGCATAACTTTGCATTACTCTGTTCCGCTACTACGTGTGAAGTTGTACAGGTAAAGCCGTCTAAATACCTTGAAAACTCGTTTCAAATACTCGTCAACGTTTTCTACTCTCCTGCTGAAAATTACGATTTTCTCGGCCACTTGGTCGTTCAACTTTGAAATAGCGGTAAATGAAATGATGCCATAGTATGTGCTGCGTGCATCTACTTCGAAGGCGACTTCTACTGCGTCGTATACATGTAACATATCTCTACATATGTATTAACATATGGTAAGACATTGGCGACATTAGTTCTCCGAACTGGCAAAATTCGTGCGCATTTCTTCAATAATGTAAGCGTCTCGATGCTCGATGATGCTGCGATGCGCGGATTTATTCGACGAATTCATACTTTTTAACAAAACCGAGCTTGCTTGGTTCAAGCTCAAGCAACAGTATTTTTTCAATTCGATTCGAAATGTAATATAAAAGGAATAGACTCATTAACGTAGCGCAAAACACCAACACAAAACACATAGTTTGCAAGTTTGTGACTTTCTGAACAGAACGTTTGATGGTTTGAGCCTATTAAAATCTATATTGAAGCAGTGAAGCTGTATTGCAACTATTTTGGTTTTAAAATAATTCATTGTAATCAAACTAAATTACATTTTTTTGCTGAAAGCCCGACGGAAATTCAGTTTAGAGCCACTGTCCCATTTTTGATAATGCTATCTCTATATATTTGAAATGACTTACTCCCTCAACCTTCAAAATGCAATAAAATCTAACTCACAAAATTAATTTCAATTTTACATACAAAATCATTTAATAATAATCATCTTATACACAAAAAAAGTATAAAATATGCGTACAGTTAAAACGTACATATATGGAACATTATATTATTTATTTTCAAATACGTATAAAAAAATCTCGCAAAGAAAAACTTCGTTAATACATAATAATTATAATAATCGAATCGCACAATAAACATAATACACAATGGGTAACTGAACTATTCGTTAAATAGAAATACCTGTGGCAATTAGTAGGTACGTTACAAATCCACACCACGCACACTAGCTTACAAACACAACTACACAGTCTTATTCACCGCCTCACTCAGGAGCAAAAAACCCTCATCGTACCACGCTGTGGCCAGACTTACAATAGTAGAAAATTGACTTTAGGCAAAATGGTAGCCAAAAGGTAGGCATTTCGTATAAAAAATATAATTTTTCTTAAAAACAATAAAAAAGTAACCCATAGGGAACTTTGAACAAAAAAACAAAACAAAACAAAACAACACGAAACAGCTGCGAGAAAAAACCCACGTATGAAATCTATACAAAAATATCGTTCTGTTAAAACGAAAAGGATAATCGGTATGGAATTTAGTTTCCGATAGTTGAAAGCGGTACGAATATTCTTCAAAGCTTTGAAAACCTATTAAAAATACGCCTATAGAATGGTTGCATAATTTTGCAACATGGGACGATTACTATATTACGCGAAGGAATAAAAATGTCACGAACGGGTCCGCGGACTAGTTAAATTTCAAATTTCTGTCTCTGTCGACAGTTTACGTTCGCTGTAGTTTGAAGATAACGAAGATGTCCTTGACTTGGCTGCGTGTACCGATGGCTCGGAAGCGTCTCCGTTGCAATGCCTTCGTTTGTATAAAACAGGAGTCGAGAACTGAGCGGCGTTATCGAGTAGTATATTATTGGAACCCGGTTGTAGGCGAACTGAGCAATGCCTAGGACCTTTGTATACCTCGGCCGACGTACACCCGTCGAATGAGATCAAATCTTTTGTATCTTGAGCGGCGGCGTTTTTATTACGAATTGTCTTGAAGCATTGGTAATTATCATCCGAATTGTATCCGTTCAAATCGATCAAATCTTGAGGCTCGGCTTTCGTCGTCAACTTGTCGAATTCTTGTAGCGGCTGTTTATCGTCGGTATTCGTTAGAGTGTCCATATTCCTACAATTATCCTGTAACCATAACGGGTATTTTTTTTGTCTTATACCACAAAAACATTGTGCTAGAAAAAACAACAAAACAAACATGGTAAAAAACAGCTTAGTAAGCGATCTACTCGGTTGGCTGTTGAACAAAATACAAGATAACGGTATAAAGCCAACTATGCAGCTATTCAAGCTTTGTTACTTACACTGGATTGAGCAAATATTAGGTCGTCTTCGGTTTGGCTGGATTTCGTGTCGTAGGATATAACCGAACATGTACATGATTGGCAATGTTTGGCGGTCAATCGTTCTTTTTCACGTTCTTTTAATATTTTCGCCATTATAGCTGCCGATACTATATCGACCGGTGGTGCCGACTGTTTGTTTGTAGCGCAGTCATTAATATTATCTTTATCTGTAAAATAAAATGAATAATTTGAGAAACCGCATATCGAATGTTAAATTAAGTAGGTAAATAAATTGTCGAGTTTTTTTTGAAATTTTCGATTACGTAATTGGTCGTTAAACTCGATTGTTACAGTCGTCAATTAACGATCGAACGCTAATTAATGCAACGTTAGAGTATTACCGTTATTCTCGATTTAAAAAGAATGTTGTACAAGTTTCCGGAGAAAATATTCCAAATACCTGAATCCAAAGAATAAACCATAGCTGTGGGTGGGAAGGTAGGAATAGGTACTTTTATCGTCTTGACATCTGGTTTAGTTTGCGAGTTACCATTTCCATCAATGTATTTACGTTGCTTTGACGCAATATACGAACGTACTTTAGCTTGAAGTTCAGGCGGTAACTGAAAATGACAGTTTGTTAGTTACGACTCGGGTTACCGCATGAGTCAATCGAGTGTAAGATAAAAAATGTCACTAACCATATCGCATTTTTGAGGAACGAAATTTGAAGGTTTACATTGTAATAGTTGAATAGCTATATTTAAATCGTTTCTGTACCTTTCCTATTAATGAAAAAATAAATAATTAAATATAATAGATAAATACAACAATAACAAATGAGAAGAAAAAATTACGTTTTCGTCGTGTAATTTAGAAATGGTGGATTGTTGCTCCATTAGTCTCTTCGTCAGCAATGTAACATCATGCTGTAAACTATTTTTTTCCGTCTCGCATTTATCTACGATTTTCAATAATTTATCTTCTAATCCTTGATTAACTTTTTGCACACGTTTATGAGCTTCGAAAAGTCTAAACACATCGAGCAGAGGTTAGTTGCAAAAAAGCAAACAAACGCGATTATACCAAATAAAAATCCGCATTAATTATCAGGTGGCATAACAAATGATAAGTACGGAGGTACTACGTAATACGAGTGGAACTAATTAAATACGTGTTAAATTTTTAACCGCCGAATATACCTCGAATATTTATCTTGCCATGTCAACAATTCTTCGGTTAAAGCTGCGTATTCGCCATTGGGAAACTTTTCGGCCTCTTTCAAAAAATTCGTTTCCATTTTAACAATATGACGCTCTCGTTCCAGTAATCGTTGTTTCAAGTTTTCAATTTCTAGATGAAGATGCAAGCTGCTCTGATCACAACTGCAATTCTGCATAAATAAAGAGGTTAATGCGGTTGACTGTTTTAAATTCGAAAATATTCGCAACAAACCTGTTTAGATTGGTAATTATGCGGTGATGTCATGATTTGAGATGAGGATACTAAGTTTGAAAAATCGTCTTCTTCTCTTTTTAGACAATTTCTTCATAACTTGTCAAACGTAATGAAACTCTTCTAATTAACGAATTCGTGATTAGGCATGTTGTAAGTACAAATACGAATGGAAATTAGATTAGAAGTTTCAATTAACATTTTTAAGAATAAGTACTTACGCAAGCATCCAACGTTCAAATTTTCACAAATGAAACGTCGACATTCTTATTGATTTTACCGAATGGATCGACGTGTGATAAAGTTATGTCCGCTGTTACTTTTTTAGAGTACGATCGAATACGTTGCACTATGAACAATTACAATTAAACGCGATAAATTAAATTTTAACTCTCTCTTTTAGAAAAAATGATCTCTCTTCTCTGTTATCACAATGTCAATACAACACAGCTGACTCATCTGTGAATGCGCTACTTCACAGATTCAAAGTTTCAGAATTTTTAGAATGATTCGCAATTTTTAAGCGCAATATCGTTCGTTTGAAGAATCGAGTTACGTTCGTGTATAGGAAGATCCGTTGGAAAGTTTGAACAAATCATCGTCATAACAAGTGCAGTTTTTTACTGATGAAAAATTCGTTAAAAACTGAGAAAACTTAAAAATGAAAATTGGCAATAACTCGCAAAAAGAAAAGGACGCTAAGATTTTTCGATAGAAAATTTGATTGTTAATCTCACGAATTATAAATTTTCGTAATTTCTCATCACATTATTTAATTGTAATTAAAATCAACATCAACGATTAAAAATTCCCTCCCCGCGGGAAAACACTTCACAAACACAAATGCATGCGTGTATGTTTACAAAGTGGGGTATTTTATCTGGAATTTATCGGATTATTCATCCTTTTTCAACATCAAACACTTCAATAATTAATTAATTCCTCCAATTCTAATTAGAAATAATATGCAATAGTTGAACACCGTTCTACAACCTGGCAAGAAAGGAAACATACGAACTATACACAAACCCTATAATGGACAACGCTGGTAGAAAAGTAATCGTTTGTGATAATGGTACCGGGGTAAGTACATAATTTTCAATTTTCACCACCCATTCGCTAAATATTCCGTTAATTGATGTATTTATACTAATTTCTAATCATTTGTGTAGTTTGTCAAGTGCGGATATGCCGGATCCAACTTTCCAGCTCATATTTTCCCTTCAATGGTGGGCCGACCGATAATCAGAGCTGTCAATAAAATTGGCGATATTGAGATAAAAGTAAGTTTACATCTTCCTTCTATGAAAGAATACAATGATTCATTAAACAATTATTCTATTTACAGGGAATTTTTATTCATGTAAGCGATTTTCATAGTAAGAATATATGATTATTGATCAAGTGATTGTGTGCTGTGTGAGATAACACGAGCTAAAGCTCATTTGCGTGTGTTTGTTTAACCCATTAAATTGCTCTTGTTTTTTATGATTTTTTTTTCTTACCAAATTTTGGAGTTAGTTTGATTTTAACTTTATTTTTAATTGTTTTTGCTTAACCGATAGAAGTTACCAGTAAGTACGACGTGTGTAACTTCTATGTATGAGTCATTGTTTATAATTGATTGAATGTTTATAGGATTTAATGGTCGGTGATGAAGCTAGCGCTCTTCGTTCCATGTTAGAAATTAGTTATCCTATGGAAAATGGAATCGTAAGGTACGTATTTAAATGGAAAAATTAAATTAGTCGATGATTTCATGAAATATGGGATTATTATAGGAATTGGGATGACATGTGTCACGTTTGGGATTACACTTTTGGCCCAACTAAGATGAACATTGATCCGAGTACAGCTAAAATTCTTCTGACAGAACCTCCAATGAATCCGATCAAAAATAGGGAAAAGATGATCGAAGTGAGTATCGTTCTTGATAGCGTCTATCCTGCTGCAAGAACTTTCCTTATTGAATATGTTATATTTTACAGATGATTTTTGAAAAATACAAATTTGACGGAGCTTACATTGCTATCCAAGCAATGCTCACGTTATATGCTCAAGGATTATTGAGTGGCGTTGTTGTGGATTCCGGAGATGGCGTAACTCATATTTGTCCAGTTTATGAAGAATTCGCACTTCCCCATTTAACTCGTAGGCTTGATATTGCCGGTCGTGATATTACTCGTTATTTGATCAAAGTAGGTAGATAAAAATCTCCATAACGTGGTTCAGTTGGAAAAAATAACTATTGTTTCGTTTTAGCTATTATTGTTACGAGGCTATGCTTTCAATCATTCTGCTGATTTTGAAACTGTTAGAATTATGAAAGAAAAATTGTGCTATATTGGTTATAACATCGAAACCGAACAGAAATTAGCTCGCGAAACGACTGTCTTAGTACAAAGTTATACGGTATGTAATTTTTCTCGTGACTTTCTTATTTTTTGGATTGAAATTTACATATTTCGTTTTTTGAAATAGTTACCAGATGGACGAGTAATTAAAGTCGGTGGAGAACGATTTGAAGCTCCCGAAGTACTATTCCAACCTCATCTGATCAACGTCGAAGGTCAAGGTGAGAAAAAAAATCACCCTTGTTAGTATTTTGGCGTTTAGATGTATCATAACATTGCTTTTTTTTTTATAGGCATCGCCGAATTAGTATTTAATACGATACAACAAGCTGATATAGACATGCGATCCGAATTATACAAGCATATTATTCTATCCGGTGGTTCTACCATGTATCCTGGTTTACCATCGAGATTGGAGAGGGAAATAAAACAATTATATTTAGAGAGGGTGCTGAAAAACGATACCAGTAAATTATCGGTCGGTATAAAGTCATTGCGATGTTTACCATCAAAGTAAAATCTTCAGTTTGATTCTAATTTTTTTTTTAAATTTTTTTTTAGAAATTTAAAATTAGAATCGAAGATCCTCCGAGAAGAAAAGATATGGTGTTCACTGGAGGTGCTGTATTAGCCGAAGTCATGAAGAACAGAAATGACTTTTGGATATCAAGACAAGAATACGAAGAAAAAGGTCTCAGTATTATGAGCAAATTAGGCAAACGATTAAGTCATTAGATTTGTTGAGTACGCTGTAAGACTAAGTCAACTTCAGAAAAACTACGTAACTTTCGTTCACATTTTGTGTAAATATTTTCTGTAAAAATACGTACTAACCATTTGTATCATGACCTTATACTACCAGTGATTGTGCACATGTAAAGATGGCAAGGGCATTCGCTCGTGTATATTTGCCAGCGTGAATTTATTTACCGTGACATCGTCATCGATTGAAAACGTCAACGATAATTAATTGTCTTACAGCTCTGCGTTTATTTGTTGTTTTATTTTGCAATGCATTTATTCGAAAATTTTGTTTGTTATTAAGATGCCTAATGATATAATGTTATTCCATTTATCCGTTTATTCCAAGTTAAGTACTCTCAAAATGAAGTGAAATTAAAATAACGGATCTATTATGTAATAAAATTTACTAAACATATAGTGCAATAAGAAAAAGAGAAAAATTAAGCATATAAATGGGAAATTATATCAAAATGTTTTCATTTTTTTATATTTATTATTTTCTATTATGGTATTTTAAATTACGTATGATTTTATTCATGATAAATATACGTTAATCGAACGTTTCATAGTTGTTTTTAATTCGTTTGGCCAGTACGCAAGAGAAACATACTCCTAATACCTGTAATTACAAAGAATCGAAATAAACAAAGGATCTGTTTCAAATCAACTTCATCTTAATTATATCAAATCTTACTTGAGCTATCGCTATACCGATTCCTACAGCGCCTAAGGTAGTTGCGTTACTTTTAATGATAGCCGCTAAAGTTGTCAAACATGAAGAACGATACAATGTGGAGACAGTCGCATCGCAAATTTCTTTACCAATCGCTCCAGTTTGAGATTTACAGCACGTCATCGGTAAAGAACCATTTAGAATAGGATACCAATCTTGATAGGAATCCATTCCGCAACAATGCAACTGAAAAAGTTCGCTCGGCTTGATGCAATGTTTAAAGAGAAACGTTAACAAGTAGACTTGAACTTACGTTGACCTGCAGGCCATCCCAAACTTTAGTAAGTTCTTCGCTTTTATTATACAATTGCATCGTATCGTTTAGACTGATACGAAGAACATTCGATGTTTTCTCCGATAAAGCATAAGCCGTAAAGCCTAATGTGGTTTCCATTACGAACAAAACTCCCAACATTGCTGCGAACTACATTACAATGATAATCAGTGATTGTGCTGAGTTTGCTATTTTATACAAAGCAAACTTATTACCATAGATATCATGCAATGGTTTTCTTGAATAGCTCCGCAACATCCGAAAAAAGTGATGAGTATCATAACTCCGCTAATGCATATTAACATGAACGGAAGTGAGAAGTAATGATCGTTCAGAAATTCATGGTATTTGAAGTATTGGCCTCGGATTATGAGACCAGCACACATCAACAGTATGCTGCTTACCTAGAATAACATTTATAAGGAATTATTTTGTGGTAAATGTGAAAGTTTACGTTCCACTGAAACATTAAAGTAGGTATTTTTCCAAAATGTATAATCAGCGAATTAATTTTCCACTTGAATGATCGAGGTTTCATTTAAGCAGAAATCCATGAGAAATGGTTTCTGGTTCAAATAAAAAACACGGCTAAAATTTTACAATAAATTACTCTAATATTTCAAAAGCTAACTAATAAAGTTTTTAAAGAAATAGATGACTGGAGTAGCACTGAATAAGAATTTGCATCATACATTATGTAGCTTCAGAGAAACAGATATTTATACCTACTACAATCTTATTCCCTAAATCGACGTTCATCTAGTTCATCAAGTAGGTACTAAATTATGTAATAAAACATTGAACGGGTTACTTACCACGAAAGTAAAATTAAGCAGAAGCAAAAACGATTTATACAAAGATGAACTTCTTCTCCACATTTTGCCGAATCAAAACGAAAATTTCCACATGAAACTAACTAGAAATTTTTTACCGTTCAGTGAAACTACCGACAGCTGTTGAATTTACACAGTTGTGAGTTACCGTCAGCGTCATATGCTACTTATTCAATACGTGTAAATGTAATGATGCATGCGTAGAAATATATTTTTCGCAGGTGTTTTATTCGAGGGTTTAATCGTTTTTCAGTGATTCTCAATCGTAATTAAGTATGACCTGGCACGAACAAAATTCATGTTTCCTAAGCGATGCTACATTGTCTTAGATCCAAACTTAATACAATAGATGAAAAAGAAAGCTCAAGAGTTCGTCTGTGATCGTTGATGCACTAGATGCAAATGTTAAATTCGTCGTAAGTAGAAATTGTTTATTAATAAAAACATCAGCTTTTAAAAAGTACATTTGGGAGTTTCGAGTTTTATAGTCTTCTGCGCTTCGTAAAATTCTGTTATTTTCAATGAGTATGGCATAGTAGCTGCAACTCGATGTGGTTTCGCTAGCTCGATGTGTTCGTCTGTAATCAAAATTCAACTATTAAGTAGTTCATTTATCACGTTTATTGAACTAAACATCTGTCTTCTGTCAACAATTTAACAAAATTCTCTCAAGTGGAAACCTGGAAAGTGCATGTTAGGTACATCATGACTTTTTTTCAATTATCAAATGATACCACATTTACGATTACAATTATGAAGTGGGGTTGTAGAAGAAAGATTAGTGCTCATTGTCATACATACTTAGTCAGTTTAGAAGTCAAGTTCAAAGGTTAAAAATGGTTTAACGAGTTCGTTTGCATAAATTTGAATGTATACGGTGTATCGCGGTCGAACGAGCCATGATCGTATTCTTCTCAATTTTTCATCAAAAACGTGATCTTCGACTTTTTCAAATTCTTCATTCTTTATACAAGGGACTCGGGATTTTTTTTTTCATATTCTTAATTCTTCGATTAATTTGTACTAGATTTAATTTCAAATTTCGAAAATTCGAATTGTTTATGTTTTCATTTTGCATAATTTTTTTATTTTTCATATGGGGGGGGGGGCGGAGGATGAAATATGAATTCTCTTCCATTCCAACTTTCACTAGTAGCGAGATAAAATCTTTAATGTGAATTATTAATTGATCAAGAATGATTATTAATTGATAATTAGAATTTTGAAAACAAAATTTTACTATAATTTATAAAAATGATTCGTTATTTTTCATAATCTCTTTAAAATGAAAAAAATGTATAATTTAAAGTTCGAATCAAAATCCAAACACCCAAAATGTTATAAGCATACGCAACACACAAATCCAAACGAAAACCGATTTTTAGTTCAAAAGTCAAAGTCAATGTTCAAAAACCCTAAAAATGAACCTGGAAAGAAAAACCGCCATTACTTTCAAGTTTCAATTCTTTTGCTTTTCTCGTTTTGTATTTCCGTCGGTGTCTTTTTAGTCTTTTATTAATTATTATTCGCGTAAATTTGTGAAATTTATCGTTAATGTTATAATTTCGGTCGGTTGTGCTGTTGAGTGTTGACTGCGGTTTGTGTATTCAACTCTTCCATCTAATTGGAAGTACCGGCATCATAGCAAACACCTCTCCGGAATGCTAACGGTAAGATTTTATCTGATTTTGATGAATATTTTCATCACCATAATCTATTCTATGCCAACAGTATAACGCGTACGTTTTACGTGATTCATTTTCGTAGAAAGTACTGAGGTGATACGTACATTGTAAATTGTTTCCATTCCTGGTGTGATATCCCAAGTCTCGTAGTGCTATCATAAGAACGTCCGGAGATACGATGCAGCATAGCTTAGGTAACCAACAACTCCCATGTTGATGTACGATAGTAGAAATAGGAACAGTACCACCACAATATCTACCTCAACTTGTCAAGGAGTAGTTATCATATTGATGGATATTCACCTTCATTAAAATATAAATAATCTACTCGATAATTGAAAAGGATACGCATGACGGCTCTTTCCCATGGTTCGACCATATACAGCTCTGTCGATAGCAAATACCTCATATACCAGAACGATATGAATTTAGAGATATTTTCGTACGTACGTCTCAACACCATACTTATTAATTATGATCGCGACACGATTATACGATTCAAGTCAACTCATAAATACTTAGTACCAATTGATAATGAACATCGGAACGCACTGGCTGATTAGTCACACTATTCAAGTGATTAACTACCATATCGACCGTAATTTGCATTCGCAGTGTTATCTTTTTTTTTCGTTGTAAATTCTCACCGATGAGCATTTCAAAACAAAAGGGTTATAAAATTCTATTCGCGTATTGAAGAAGTCGTACGAAATGAATTATTACGTTTTTAATGTACGTAGAGTCGTTACATTATAAAGATACCTTGGCGAAGTTTTGATTTATTTGTCATCGAATTTATCTTCTTTTTTAAATTCTTTTTTAATCTCTTCCCAAAATATTGCTCGTTCGTTGTTTAATCGACCTTCAACCATTTCTAATGTATCGTTGATGCTTAAATAACATGGATTTTCTGGATTATGTTGTTTCCATTCTACTTTCATTGAATTATCGTTAGGGTTCCTGTAAATTTTTACAAAATTTCGTAATTGAATGTGCGTGCGTTTTTTTAATTATTTGTTTAGATTTACTTACCCGGTCGTTGCAAAATTAACAACGAGTTTAGTGAACGTGTTCACTACTTCTCTAGTTTTGTCCGTCATCTTCGGTTCTTCTGCCATTTTCGTCCAGTAACTGAAATCGTCGGCGTGATATGTGCCTGTGAAATGATCGAAATATATTGATTTCTATATGAAAGAAAATTTCGAAATATATATGAACGTACCTTTGACATTTTCGTTCATCACTTTGGTGGCTAGATTATGCACAGCTCCTAATTCACCTTGGTATTCGAATTTATAAACGTATACCGGACATTCACGGGCTATTAAATCGATCACAGTTTCGTAAATTTCCGAGAAAGTGGTGTCACTTATTACCTGAAATTATAATACATAATTACCAATAAATATACTTAAGGTGTAGTGGGGTAATTGCAAAACAAAAATCGTATAATTCGACTTTGACGCCATATTTCTCCCAAACTAACCGTAT
>FIZU01009077.1:0-16153 GCA_900064475.1 Pseudococcus longispinus
CTTACAAAATTTTGCATAACTTGAAAATTGAAGGAGTTATGAAGCCTACAAATTTTCCAATCATTGTAGCCCCTTCAATTTAGAGTTAGGTAAAACATGAATATAACTCATTTTGTAGAGTTTGAAAAGTTCTATAAGAAAGTTTAAAAAAAATTGTTTATCTATATATTATCAATGGAGTCATGATGTTTTGAAACATCTACTAGGACAAGTGCGTAACTTTTCCCCTTCAAATCCTGGAGTCGCAAACATGCATACACGTATGTAGTTTGGGTAGCTGCATCTCGGGTTTGAAGGCGGTGCACTGCTACCGGAACACCCTGTACATACAGAGAATCGTCTGCCATAAGCCAGATTTGAATACAAGGTACCACTGAAAAAAACTTCAGATAGACATGTTGCCTATCTTGAATATTGAAGGGGTAAATTTATTTTTAAAAACAAAATCGAATCAAAATTAATTTTTAACCAGTGATGGGCAGATCCACTCCCAAAAAATTTAGATCCAGACCACTCGAGTGATTTTTTTTAGATCTAGATCAGATCCAACGCAAAAAATTGGATGTAAAAATCCAAAGATCAGATCCTCGATTTTAAAGGATCTTTGATTTAAAGATCATCAAAATATAGATCTTTAGATCCGGAAATATTTTCTCCATTTAAAAAAAAAATCAAGCTAAGCCTTGAACGAACGTCCAAGGGTTAATAACTTGAAATTTGAAAAGTTAAAATGGATCTTTTTTTGAAACTGAGCAGATCTAAAGGTCATAGATCAGATCTACAAAATATGAAGTATCGGAATTATAGATAGATTCAGAAAATCTAAAGATCCTCAGATCTGCCCATTATTGTTTTCAATTATTAGAATGAACAGTACTTCGAAAAATGAAAATTTTTGTTATGTTCATTTTTTGCCCATCTTCAAAATTGTAGGAGTTAAAAATGATTTAAAATTAAGAAAATTTGAAAAAAAAACTTCAAATTCACTAGGAGTAATGAATATTGCTATAGAAATTGAACAAATTTTGTTATTATGATTTTTTGCCTAACATCAACCCCGAAGGAGCTAAGTAACATGAAAAGTTGAAAAACTTGAAGAAAGCGAATTTTTGAATTTGTTACTTCAATGCTAATTAGCTCCTTCAGTTTTGATGTTAGGCAAAAAATTATCATAACAAAATTTGTTCAGTTTTCAACGTACTTTTTAAATACTCCAAGTGATTTGTTTTAGAATGTTTTTATTTCAACACACGTTCTAGCCCCTTCAGTTTTGAAGTTAGGCAAAAAATTATGAGACATGAATTTGTTCAGTTTTTGATTTACTGCTCACTCCCTTGATTGAAAATTAGTTTCAATTCGAATTTCTTCATCGAACGTTTTTTCTCAGCGGAATTCCGTTTTATCCAAATCTCAAGATGTATCACCACTCAGCGGACACTCTGTACGTTGCCATCATTTTGAATAGATCGAAAGCATTTAAAAATTAATTATTTCAAATTGGAAACCATTCTCTCAAAAAATATACATTGACCTGTTGATAATTACTTAGAACTTAGGTACTACGTATGTACCTACATAATACAAAATTACCAAGTAAAAAACATTTTCGTCTTACCGCATTCAAACGTAGACAACATTCTTGCGGATTGAGATAATCACATTCTAAATCTGATAACAATAATACCTGGAGTTTATGGATAAGGAATCATATTCTACCGAAGTTGCTAGTTTGTATCGTATTTCACGAAAATTATAAATAGAAATTCTCTACTGAAATAAAAGTGGTATTTTTTTCGTTTTTAGTTTATTTGAAAAGGATTTTTTAATAAAAAAGTTTTCAATTTACCAAATATTTCTGAATAATTAATAAATTAATAGAGTAATTTAAAAGATAAAAATGCAATACATCTAATAACAATATTCTTAAAGCTACCTATTTGTTTTCTAATTTTTGAGAAATTGGTATTAAAATTTCATATCATTTGACTACTCATTTTATTAAAATTTCCATAATAGGTACCTCAAACAGAAATATTCATCCAATAGGTAATGGGTAGGTCAACTACCTTAAAAACGAATTTATATACACGTTATAAGTCAAACACATAAATTTTAAATAATATCACCGATGATTTTAAAAAACATAAATTACCTGCCAAGTTCTGAAAAGAATTACTCACAATGGTAAAATTCGTAAGTTAATTGCACTTCACAAATTAGATAAAAAAGTACAGTTGCAGGTAAATAATGTTAAAATATATAAGTTAACAAACACAAAAAGGATACCAAATAAATTTCCAGCAGAAGTAAAAATCCGTTGTCTATTAGAGAAAAAATAAAGAACAATATTTGTCCCATAAGACTAAAAATATCACATATAACTCAAAAAAAATAAAATGACAAGTGTCCCAATTTAAAAACAAATGCTCGAAAAATCGATTGCTTATGCATGTATCTCTTATGCGTCTGCGCTATCTTTTCTCATGTTATTGCAGCAAGTGCTGGAGTTTTATATTCAATTTCATGGGGAATTTATAAAATGAAATATCTCTAGTTATATTAAATAAGTACTCGTACATATTAAAATTTAAATACTTAAATTAATTTAATTTATTATCACAAAACAGTCGAATTATACGATTATAAATAGGTATATATTCTTAGACAAGAAAAATGCATACATGAGGATGATATACTTAAAAACATCTTTACAACTTGAAACTGAACTCATCTCTCTATCTTCTTCTTTTTTTTTTTTTTTAAATAAATTTGATGAATTTTTTCTCCGTTCATCCTCCGCTTACTCATGTCAACTTAATTAAAAATGCAGCGTGGCTTTTATCGATAGCACTTGTAGGTATTTTGCAAGTATATTTCATTACGTCATGTTCTTTTATATCCTTATCTCGATACTGCGAATTGCAAAAAAAATCGCATAGTAGACAAAACAACAACTTATTGAGAGTATTACACGATCTTCGACTCTTTTCCATGAATTTTATTCATCGTTTATTTTTTGTAATCATATTACACGTTCCAGACGTAACACCTCTGTATGTTTATTTTTACTGATTAAGTAAGTAATAATGATTGGCATTTTGTTTAGTCTACGAAAGTTTATCCATTTAGCTTTGTATGTTCAAAACGTCAATTCTTTGAGTGCACATATTTCACGATCACGTAAAAAAAGAAATAGTATTGAAGTTTGATCACATAGATACGAACGATTCGAAATTTTCAAACCAATGTTGCACATTTTATAGGACTAGATCAGAGATCAAAAAATCGTGAGATTTTTCTGAATAATTTTCATTTCAGGTTTTCAAAGCGGCGCTATTTCGAGTCTGGATATACCCAGGTGGGAGAACTAGCTCTGTGTACGTACTAGTTTGACGATATCCCAGTGGAGGGGCACTTCCTCGTATAATTGTCACTGGTTTAATTGGCGTATATGGCGGAGATAAGGGACTGGCGAGATGTTTTTCACCATTTGGAGGAAGTTTTTGATCTTCGGATTTTGTAGGATTTTCACTGAAATGAGAAAAATTCTTATTTTAGATATTGTCTATGAAAGATGGGAATTTTGAAATTCGACTTACTTGGTTGAATAAGTGGTTTGATTTTTTATTAGATCGATATTATATCTCACACTGGGTTGTATTATTCCATCGGAACCGCTAATCGCCGTTATGACAGGTTGCGAGCTGCTTTGCCTCGCCGAGAGATGTCGAACTCTGATTAAATTATGGTGTTTTCTTTTGAATACTCCATTCAAATAAGAAATAAAAGTGATTAGGACCAGCAACACGAACAATATCAATGCGATCCTGCAAACGGAAAAAAATTGCCGAGTTTGCTGAATTTTGTATGTAGAAGCTATGGCAAGTGGGCATAGGCTAAGTTTGTGTTTTCGGAATACGAGATTTTTAAAGTCAATCTAGATATTGAATTTAAGTACGTATTCAATCGATACATGGTATCTACTCAAAGAATGAATCATCTTCGTCGTTTTACTAGGTAGATATTGATTATTCGTATTATTCTCATACTTAAAGACTTGAAAACATGAAACATCTATTATGTAGGTACATTTAAGAAAGCAGGTTCCTAAATAAACTATTACCATCCTGGCCCTGAGCACCGAATTTTAAATTATCCAGCGGACGTTGGTCCTTATGATCTAGAACGCGTGACAAAATGTTTAGCTCGATATCTCAACCCTAACCCTTTGTGGGGGGTTAATTGTGGATTTTCGTTTAAAATTTTCATTTTTGGCAGTTTTCGACCAAATTTTTTCAAACTTGCAAGGATGGTAGACAGTATCAAGGGTGATTTTTGGAATTTTTTGAAAAAAATTTCGAGCATTTTTTCAAAGTCAAATAGATATTTTAAGCTTTCTAAGAAGCATTTTGGTAACCCCTTTCTGAGATGCATTTCTGAAAAAAATTTAAATTGTGTACTTGGTCTAGATGTACAATCCCATATTTTTGAAAAACAATTGATATCGTGGTGCTTCATCTTTAAAAATGCAAAAAACAGATTTTTTCATCCATCCCCCCCTTCCTTAGATGGGTCATTTCTGGTTGAAAATTTTTTTTTCTTGCAATATATCACTGATGACACCAAAGTACACCATCAACCTGCTTTTGGACCAAATTCGTTCATTTTTTCTAAAAATACCCGAATGACGCCATTTTGGGAACCCACTACCTCTTCAAGATGACCTAGGGGCCCCAAAAATGATGTCTAGGTTTGTTTCAAGTCGATATCTCTCATATACTTACTACAATTTCAACAAAATCGAGCAACTTGGATTTTTTTTTTCAACTTATTTCATGTAAAATTTTTTCAAGTTCAAACTACTCAATTCTTGAAAAAGAGCAAAATAAAATCAAAAGTTGTTCAATTTTGTTGAGATTGCAGTATATGAGAGATATCGACTTCAAACAAGCCCAGACATGACTTTTAGGCTCCTAGATCATCTTGAAGAGGTTGTGGGTTCTCAAAATGGCGTTATTCGATTATTTCAAACTAAAATTGGAAAAAAGGGGGAGAATGAACGAATTTGGTTTAAACACTGGTTGATGGTAATTTTGACCAGAAATGACCCATCTAGGGAGGGGAAATAGATGAAAAAATAGGTTTTTTGCATTTTTGAAGATGACGCACCACGATATTAAGGTTTAACAAAAATATGGGATTGTACATCTGGACTAAGTACACAATATGTTTTTTTTTCAGAATTGCATCTCAGAAAGGGATTACCAAAATGTCCCTTAGAAAACTTGAAATGTCCATTTGACCTTGATGAAATGCTCGAAATTTTGTTCAAAAAATTTCAAAAATCAAAAATACCCGTTATGCGTTATACAGGGTGTCCGGTGAGTGGTCTTCCAAACTTGAAATTTTGATACACCCGGGTATCACCGAAAAAAACATAAGATGAACAATTTGTCTATCTTGAAAATTGAAGGGGCAAATGAGTGTTCAAGAAAAACTGAATTAAAACGAATTTTAATTTTTAAATCATCTAGGAGTTGGTAGTAAATCAAAAACTGAAATCATTTTTTGCCTAATTTCAAAATTGAAGGGACATAATTATTAGTTGAAACAAAATTTCAATAAAACAAATGAATAGTACATTGAAAACTGAACAAATTTTGTTATGATGACTTTTTGCCTATCACCAAAATTGAAGAAGCCAAGTAATATTTAAAGTTGACAAAACTTGAAATTTTGGATTTTTCTCATCAACGTTGACCATCCTTTCTTACCTTCATTAAATTTTATATTACAATTTTTTTGTTTCAACTCATGTTTATAGCCCCTTCAAATTCGAAATTATGCAAAAAAGTATAAGAAGAGAATTTGTTTAGTTTTTGATATTGAAACTTAATTTCAATTCAATTTTTTTGAAAAAACAGTTGTCCCTTAAATTTTAGATAAGCAACGTGTTAATCCAACGTTATTTTTTAATGGTATCAAGTTATATCCAAATTTTAAGTTTGGCCGATCATACCAGCAGAAACCCTCTCGCGAAAAAAATTGTTCCATTTTTTTGAGCTCTGACCAAAAACTTTCTTCAATTGAAAAAAGCATGAAAAAAACTATTTTGACAAATTTTTTTTCAACGAAATTTTTTTTCCTTTAATAGGTACATTTTTTTCAAATTCTTTTCAGTCGATATTTCAGAAATGTACCGAGTACAGAGCGTTTCATCCTAACTGATAACCTTCCTTTCACTGGGTGAATATGTAGGCAGCCCATCCTGAGTGCAGACATCCATGTTTTCCTACTCTTGGAATTGAAGGGGCAAATTTATGCTCATTCAAAAAAAGTTTCACATCATTTTGATTTGTATTAACATTTTAATAGGTAATGATAGGTTTAGTTTTATGCAAAAATATTTTGGATGGTTGATCAAGGAATCCAAGTCACCAGTGAAATATTCAAAAAAAGTTTAAAAAAAAGGTTTTTTCAGTTTTATTATAATTTTTAAAAAAATCATATTAATCTACCATTATTATTTGAATTAGCATACTATGCCTCTTAAATTGCATGAGTAGGCAAACATAGCTTTTTGTACTCAGGATCGATTATCTACTTACCCGATGGAGGGAGGAATCATTTCAACTTTTTGAAAGTTGTTTAGGTTTTGTAGGATGTTTTTGATCTATTTTTTAGCATAGATTTCAAAAATGTTTAGTTTTTTCAATCACCCAAAAGTTTTTCACAAAGATTTTTTCATTGAAAATGTTTTACATGTTTTCACATTAAACGCCCATTTTATAAACTAAGTATCCTACAAATAAAATGAATAGAAGGAAAATTATACAGAATAAAATTTTCTTCTCACGTTATGATTAATGTTTTTCTTGGGGAATTTAGTTTTCGAGATATTTTTACCTAAAGTTTGGAAAATTCTTTCATCGTAGATATTTTGAAAACTAAGTTTCCTAGGAAAAAATTAATTGCTTTATAGAGAAAGAAAATTTCACCCCAATAATTTTGTTTCTATTCATTTTTTCCGTAGGGTTTCTAGTTCGCTTCAAAAAAATGGGTTTCTCATTTTAAAAAAATATGTAAATTTCCCCAAAAAAATAGTTTTGTAGAGAAATCTTGCGTGATTGCATTTTTTATAATGTTTTTTCGTAATCAGCTCAAAAAATACTACTAAAATCATCCATTAATTATTATATTTTTGAATGGGATTCAGGGGATCTGAACTCCCTGTACTGCTGAAATGTTGGAATTTTTTTTGAAATTTCAGCTTTTAAATGCTTTTTTACAAAGATTTATTGCTTATTTCGACAAAATTATAAATATTTACCCAGAACATCCCTTTCGAATGTCTATCTGCCTTTGCTACTTTATTTATTTTTGACTAGATATACTTGATATTTCATATTTATTTTTCAAATAATTAATTAATATCAAACAAACTTACCAAAAATACCAATTTTGCCAAAATTCTTTCCTCCTGGGTCCTACAAAACAACAATCTTTGAAACAACATACAGAAGTCTCTCCAGCATCATTATAAGGGCAACTACGAGCACAAAGCACCATCGTAAATTAAATTAATAAAAAAGTAAAACGTCAAAATATACCGAAAAAAGTCACAGGTATTTGTATTGAATAAACCAATTCTTATACGTACTTGAAAGGTATCGACGAATTTTTAAATATTTCTTGACATTCTGCAGGAAGATGTTTTGCCATTAAATTTTAACATCTTTCATTGTCACATACAGTATGGAAAATTTAATCGACACATTTGCACGGATCGAAAGAAATAGCATGCCATTTACACCTTATCTTAGATTCGAAAAAGAAAAAGAGAAACCTATTCTACGATTTTGTTTACTATTTTTAAAGTTTTCCAATTCATTTCAACTTATCGATGCAAATTTTACGATTACATTCTTAGAAAAGATTTAAAAAAATTGATCAAAATCAACTCCCACTTGTTCATTTGAAATCACACCTGTACGTTAAAACACTCCTCATCCTGAACTTAATCGGTAACACTTTGACAGACAAATTTATTACTAACTTTTGTTGAGCCATACGCCAAGTAATAGTTACCATAGAGACGATACTTATACGTACAACTTGCAAATTATTTGTATTGAACAATTGAATCTTTATATAAAAATAAAATAAAATCCAGCTATAAGGTATTAAATATCTGCTTTTTTCTGGCTTTATACGAATGCATTTGTTATATTTTATCAAAATTCGATTAACTGCCTAAGTAATAATGTAAATAGGACGTAGATAGGTATTTAATTAATCAGATTAAAATAAACTAAATATTATTACGATTAAGTAGGTATTTAAATAAGCAGAGATTTATAAGAAATACATATGTAGGTACGTGTAGTGATTAGAAGCAGAAGGGTAATACGATATTGCAAATAACCATGTAAGATTTCAAGATTAAGCTGCATTGTCAACAATCGAAATTATTATTTTTTGAATGTTTAAAAAATTAATGGAGTGTGCCTTCTGAACAATGAGAACAACGATTAATATGTAAAAGAAAAATTATCTGTTTTTTTTTTTTTTTTATCAAAAATCAAATGAAGCGGAGTTTTTAAAGGAAATTTCTACCCAAGTACCCAGGTTTGTCTATTCAATGAATTGAAGGGGTTTCCTAAACTGATCTTTTCTATGCTTCCTAAAATTATATTTCTTTAGAATTCATCTTAAAAAAATTCTTCAACTGTTGTCAAACATCAAATTTATGATATCCATTAATTGTATGAAAATTTATGCAACTCATTTTCATCGACCATTCAACATTTTTATGATTTTTTCTCAACTCAAAGTTTTTTTTTAAAATGAAATTGACCCAAAATTTCAGTTTTGGTTTTAATGGAAAAAATTTAATTTCAGCAAAAAATTATTGATCAATATATTCCAATATATCGATCAATTTGTTTCATTATTAAGATACGTAGAATGGTTATTGTGAATCGAGAGGTCGTTATAACGGCGTATGTAAGTAATTTGATCTTTTTCTTACGTAATGAAAGGAATATTAAAGGGTAATTGTGGTGTAGCATGTCATTCAGTCTTCATAAATAACTCAGTTTATAATATTATAAATGATTTCTTTCTTCTTGTTACGTTAATGGTAAAAATTCTTAAGAAAAAGTGTTTCGACATTTGAATATGCATATTTGAACGATTGAAAAAAGTAAGTTGCACATTTCTCTATTTTCTAATGAAATATCGAATGTACCTATATATTCAAATTCTGAAAAACAAAGCTTTTATCCTCGTATGTCTAAAACATGAGATATTGAATAATTTCTCGTATAAAACTATTGTTTTGTTCGTTAAAGTGACAATCATTTTCGGTACATTATTATACGGGTAAGATCGTGTCCTTATTGAGCGAAAAAAATATTAAGTATATAGCATGAAAATTATAGGGGTTTCGGTTAAGTGTAGCTTACGTCTAAAATTTCGGTTAGGATATAATTTCTTCGAGAGTTTAACTTATTTAAATTCCGAGAAATTTGGTTTATATTTTTATGAAATATGCTAGCCTACATTATACGTACAAAACATCGTAGTTTTTTTTATCGCCATTTATTCTACCCGAGATTAAATAATATTTCAGAATGACTGATGAAACGATAGAAAACGACGTTAGCGATTTTGCAAAAAGATTGCAAGCCAATGAAAACGAACCGCTGCTTTCGAATGAAAAAAACCAACAAATTCCACAAAAGCTGAACTTACTGCAGAAGCTTTCGTTTGGCTTGGGACATGTAATTAATGATATTCTGGGGGTGCTGTGGTTCTCATATGCTTTGATTTTTCTACAAATCGTTGCTAGGATTCCACCCACCATATCAGCACTTTTAATGTTCTTAGGTAATTTTTTTTTCTCGATGATTGATTACATTTTAATCATTTTTTCACCCCTTTGGAAAATTCCTTTAGAAATGTAATATCGGAGTTTTTTCACCTTTTCCTTTTTTTATGAATGTTAGGCAAACTACCATGCATGAGTGCACTTTGAGTTATAGTTATTTTTAAAAAATAATTTGATATTTGAAAAATTAATTTTAACAGGACAATTTACGGATGCAGCTGTAACGCCTTTTATCGGCATTGTGATCGATAGATATGGTAACAAAAAACGATGGAACGCAGCTGGTATTGATTTACTAATATTTATAAAAATTAAAATATTATGCGACAAGAATTTATTAAATATCCTCGAATAATATGTATATTTTCACAGGAGTACTTTTAATTGCGTCGAGTTTCCCATTAATATTCCATAATTGGAATAATACGTTATGGTATATACCATTTTATTACGTCATTCCGATAATAATTTTCCAAATAGGATGGGCCACCGTTCAAATATCACATTTATCCTTGATTCCAGACATGACAATTTTTTTACAAGAAAGAGCCGAACTGACCAGTTTAAGGTAATGAAATGTAAAATTATCGATTATTTACCGTCATTATAGTCATGATTTCATGGTTGGCTTTCATAAGTAGGTAGAGGTACCTAAACTTTTGTTTCGAAAGGAAAAGAGTTATGGAAACAGCTTAGCTACATTATTATAAATTAACGTGATAATTTTTTTTTATTCTAGATATATTATTTTTGTTTGTTCAAATATCACAATTTACATCGTGGCGTATTTCATTTTACAAGAATCCAAAATGGGCGATTTAATAGAACCGAGAGATGGATGGAAATTCGAAGTACATAATTTTTAAATATTTTAAGCCATCGTAAGTAGCATGGAAACCGGTGAAGGGGTTGGTACCAATGTATAGCCTAGCCTACGGGGAGTTTCCAAAACCTGATCTTACATCCCTATTTGTTGATGGTAGGCAACCATCAATACACGAAATTATATTGAATTGCGTTTTTAAAAAAATTACCAATAATCATAATTTCAAGTATATAGGGTGGTTGGAAAAAATATTTGTAAACAAATTTGTGCAATACACTTTTTTCCTAACTCCATTTTTGAAGGAGCTACAGTTATTCTTAATTATATAGCCCTTCAAAAATGAAGTTAGGCAAAAAGTGTATTACAAACATTTTTTTCAACCACTCTAGTAGTTATTTGAAATTATGATTTTGTTCAATTTTTTGTTTATAGTAGGCAACCATCAACACACAAATGTATATTGAATTATATTTTCAAAAAAAATTGTCAAAACATAATTTCGAGTACCTAGGGTGATGATAAAAAATGATTGAAAAAAATGTTGTAGTATACACTTTTTACCTATTTTCATTTTTGAAGGGGCTATATAATTAAGAATTCCTGTAGCCCCTTCAAAAATGAAGATTGGCCAAAAATGTATGTTATAAATTATCTTGAAAAAAATTATTCCTGTCACCCTAGGTACATGAAATTATGATTTTGGTAAATTTTTTGTTGATGGTAGGCAACCATCAACACACAAAAGTATTTAAGTACCTACATAATTGAATTGCGTTTTCAAAATATTGTAAAAATCATAATTTCAAGCATCTAGGGTGGTGGAAAAAATGTTTGCAAACGAATTATATTCATTTTTTGAAGGGGTTACATATTTAGGAATAGCTGTAGACCCTTCAAAAATGAAGATAGGCAAACGGTACATGCCACAAATTCGTTTGCAAAAATTTTTTCCTACCAGCCTTAGTACTTGAAATAAAATTATGCTTTTAGATAAATTTTTTGAAAACTCAATTCAATGTGCATTCGTGTGTTGATGGTTGCCAGCCATCAATAGATAGAATTGTGAGAACAGGTATAGGCGACCTTCCATGAAGTAGGCTTCACGTTGGTCCTAATCCCCTCTCCGGATTCCATCCTACCTACAGGGTGTTCCGGTCGCAGTACACCGCCTTCAAACGAGAGATCCTGCTACCCAAACTACGAGTACATAAGTGCATGCATGTTTGCCGACTCCAGGATTTAAAGGGACCAAGTTGGGCACTAGTCCGGGCAGATGTCTCAAAACGTCGTAACTCCGCTGATAATATAGATAAACAATTTTTTAATGAAACTTTCTTGAATTGCCGGGCTATATTATCAGCAAAGTTACAATTTTTTCGTATCAAAAAATTTCCAAAATGATCCCTCATGTTTTCAATTTTGGAGTTGGACAAAAAATTATAAACTTATTTTGTAGATCTCAAAAAGCGCAACAAAAAATGATTCTTACAAAATTTTGCATAGCTTGAAAATTGAAGGAGTTTTGAAGCATACCAATTTTCGAATCGTTGTAACTCCTTCAATTTCAGAGTTAGGCAAAACATGAATGTAACTAATTTTGTAGAATTTGAAAAGTTCTACAAGAAAGTTTCAAAAAAAAATTGCCTATCTGTATTATCAGCGGAGTTGAGACTTTTTGAAACATCTACCAGAACTAGTGCATAACTTTTCCCTTAAAATCTTGGGGTCGGTAAACATGCATACGCGTATTTGGTTTGGGTGGCTGCATCTCTGGTTTGAAGGCGGTGTACTGCTACCGGAACACCCTGTACATACCTATGGCGAATTATATTTTAAAACACATAAAATACATCGAAATTGTATTTCAGGTGGTAGCAGTTATTGCAGTTTTTATCGGAGTAATGTGTTCAATATTCTTCCAATATGCTCTTAGAATTCCTCAAACGAATAGAAAATCAAAACGAGCTTTCGATACAGCTTTACAAACTTGGCAGAAATTATATACGATTTGTAGCTCATCTAAATTATACTTGGTCGCGTTTATTCATACGACCAGTAGATTATTCCACTCGTTGAATTTAACTTATATTCCCTTTTTGATAAATGAAACAAATATGACAAATTCTGGTATTCTAGCCGGAGCTCCATTTTTCAACTTTGCAGCTGCTTTGCTATCTTCATTAATTGTCAACATGTTATCGAAAAAATATGTTAATAATAAGGTAATATCAATTATTAAAACAAGTGTTTTCGAGGAATTGAAATCATCATTTAAAAAAGAACTGTTTTCGGTGTTGAAAAAATTAAAGCTTATACTTTTTGCAGATCATGTTTACTGCTGGTACAACATTCGCTCTTCTCAGTTGCCTTTGCATCTACCTAGATCCGAGTGACTCGAATGATGCAGGATATATTTACAGTGCTTCGGTATTTTGTGGTAATATTTTGATTTCATTCTTGAGAAAATTTTAATATTCAGCACATTTATTTTTTAAAAAGTACATATTTTTGATTTTTTTTTTTAGGAATTGGAAGTGCAATGACAGTAATAACGAGTTTATGCATAGCTGCAAATTATATTGGAAAAGATACCGAATACGGAGCTTTCATTTACGGTCTGATAACGTTTTCCGATAAAATACTCACCGGTTTGATAATATTCTCGATCGAAACTTTGTAAGTAACGTGCCATAATACACAGAACAAGACGTATAATTATTTGGAAAAAAATAAAAATAAATAAGTAATACAAATGATAAAAATATAACAAATAAAATACTTTCACTATGATTTTTGTGTTACAGAAAAGACTCAAATATTATTACATCCGAACATTATTACAAATTCGTGTTAACTTTCGTGAATGGCACATTGACAACATTGGGGTACATTTTCCTACTTCTTTTGCCTTCGTCGGTTTGTTATTCAACTTGACCTTAAAACTTAAGATAACAAAAATATAAAATAAATGGTAAATGAGAATGTATAAAGGTTGAATGATTAAAAACCGATGGCTTAAAATTAATTAGTTTTTATTAAGTTTCAGCGGATCCTCGACAGGAAACTTTGAAAAATCAGTCGTTTCGCATTCGGTACGTTTAAATATTTTCATATCAATTTCACTATTAGGTGGCGGTAAATAGAGCGCAACTGCGTCGATCGAAGGACGTAAAAAAGAATTACTACTGCATTCCGGGTACGTAAACTGCACCTCTCTGGCTTCTCGACCGGTCTCGATTTCTGCATAACTGTTATCGGAAGATTTCAACGAAAAGTGATCGATATCCAATAATGTACACAGCTGTAAGAAAATTTCTCAGAATATAATCAACGTTAAAATAAAAAAAAGTAAATGTAACATTTAGACCTACTTCTTGTATACCAGTTAATGCTTGTTGAGCTTTTGTATCTTCTGATGAGACAGAAGCGGTCAGTATTTCGTGGTATTGGTAAAGTTTCAGTTTACATAAAGACATTACAACTCGCATATGTTTCAGTTCGGTGACGACCACTTCGAATGTCTACATTTTTCAATCAGTTTTAATCATAAAAAAATCAACAAGGACGATAAAAAATAAAAATAGATTATTCAATTACTTTGGTCGAATAATCATCGACGAGATTGAAATCGTGTTCTTTGGAATTCTTTTTCATTGGATTCATTTTTAAATTCTTGAACCTGAACAAAGTCACATTTTCTAATCAATACCTCGATTTCAAGTGAATTTTACAATATAGCAATAGTATTAATGATTTGTAACTTTCGTCAACACAATACACCCATTGAAACACCAACAGTCGTGCGATTGAAATGTGTAAAACCAAACGTACTACATATTCTTTCGAAAATAAATTCACTTGAATAAACAAACCAACGTGATTGCCATTTTTTCACCTACTTTCTAGCTATATTCAAATGTTTATTTGAAATGGTTTTTAAATTATTAGTCTTGCTTGTAGCATCATTTTTGCCTGCGGAAGGCTGTTCGTTCGATGTTACGTTTAAATGTTGCGTAGATGGTTGTTGATAAGACTGCGGATAAATTAATCACGATATTATTATCATTTTGTGATTCATAGTTTTATAATCTCGTATAAAAATGATATTACCGTTGGATCGTGAAGATATAATGCATATTTTATGACGAACTTAATATCCACTGTGCTGGGATATTTCATTAAACAATTCAAACAATCCATATAATCGCTATTTAGTACTGAAAATAATAAAAAAATTAGTTTCCATTTTAACTCAACCCTTTCACGGTATTTATTTTCAAATAAACTTACGTTTATCACGGATCGCAACTAACATGGCAATTATAATGTAATTGACTAGATCGAAGTCAGATTGTACAGCAAAAACCGAGTCCCACAGAATTAATAATTCTCTGAATGGAAATTCTCTACCGTACAGTAGTCTCAACCACCTACTGAAATAATTAAATTATCGTGTTATTGAATTTTTCTCGATCAAGTGATATTTTAAGGGTTAAGAATACTTACATGCCGAACGCGGTGAAAGGTATATTTAATTTAGTTAAATGATTGTACAACTGACGATCGCAAGATATTAAAATTTCATCTTTTAAATCATTCAAATGAGAGCATATCGGACTTTCGGTTATATGATTGCTCAAATCCTGCATAGAAAAAAATCAATCATTAGGTATGTTACGATCGTAGCAGAAATTATAATTTTTTTAGAACGGAAACAGTAGAATAGATAAGATAAGTATTGGTGTTGAACCAGAAAAGATGGGAAAATAATAAACATTATTTTCCCCCAATTTTTCACCTTTTTTCAATAATTATCGAGTAACATTTGAATTGAAGTAACGTGTAAAAATAACACCTCAATTCCAAAAACTCTAATACGAGGACACTATTCATGTCAACGTCTCCCTATCGACATTGACACAAACGCACTTACGCATAAATCGAATAAATTTACATAACGTGCCATTATTTAAATAAATTAGCTCAAATTAATAGGTAATACGTACGTTGTTTTCTGAAGAAAAATTTTGTGACGGAAAGTGACCACTTGCTGTAGGAACATTACCAACATCATAATATTTAGCCATATGACACATGATGAACGAAAATAGGTTACTGAAAATATTAACCAATTACTAATTATTTCATCTGAAGGGCGTAGTCGGTTTATAGGGGTGATTTGGCCCTGAGCAACGAATTTCAAATTATCTAGTAGAAGTTGGCCCTCATGGTCTAAAACCCCTGTGTCAAAATTTTTAGCTTGATATCTCAACCCTAACCCATTCTGGAGGGTTAATTGTGGATTTTCGTTGAAAATTTCTATTTTTGGCAGTTTTCAACCGAATTTTTTCAAACTTACAGGGATAGTAGACAGTATAAAGGGTGATTTTTGGAATTTTTTGAAAAAAATTTCGAGTACTTTTTCAAGGTCAAAT